>JAODUH010009326.1:1880-30168 GCA_027564835.1 Typhlichthys subterraneus
CCCCCCCCCCCCCCCCCCCCCCCCCCCCCCCCCCCCCCCCCCCCCCCCCTACAGTGAATAATCACAGAGTGATAGTCTACTGATTGGCTTAGATGAGTCCTCACTGCACAGATTTTAATTCTGATTATCGCTGGCATTCAAAGGCATGCACCTGTGCATAGCCACACACACATGCACACACGCACACGCACATTAAATTTCGGAGGCATCCTGTGGTTTCTCAGCAACAGTGACATGTAAAGGTTGCTTCATTATCCTGGAGGTAATCCTGCTGGCTGCTCATTGACATGATTGGCTGATTGTGTAGGTTCCAACCAGTCAGCAGAAGGAGGGGGTCTATGACGTCCCAAAGCGACACCCAGTGAGTGACCGCGTGTTTGCCTGTGTCCCGCCCCCGTCTGGCCTGACTCCCCCTTCTCAGACAAACCTCTCAGTCGTGATGCCACAGTATATTTAGCCCCTTTTGTAACCAGAGGTGGGGAATTTAATATAAAGTCATAATTGATAACCAGGTAGTATTCAGCTTGTTTTTCGGCAAGGGTGGAACAAATACCTGGTTAGTATTTTCTTCCCTTCCTAAAACCTAGTTTCTCCTCAGCATAAATAATCATATTCCCCTGACGTCTCCGCTGGCTCAAACCTCTCTGCAACAGGGGTCCAGTACTGCTGCGTTTCCACTTCCTGTGTTATTTCTCTGGCGGTGTTGTTATCTGAGAGGTTTGCTGGGACCCAGTGCTCTGCGTTGTGCTGTGCTGCTACAGTATGCCGCCTGTCTCATGACCATGGTGCCTGGTGCGGTAAACCGGGACTATGTTTGTGTGTATGTGTGTAGTGTGTGTTATTGTAGTGTGTTGGTGTGAGCTTATTTTTCACGTTTGTGTGTGTGTGTGTGTGTGTGTGTGCGTGTGTACAGTATGTTAAAAGTATATTGGTGTGAGTTTATTTTTCACGTGTTAGTGTCTGACTTTATTTTTCACATTTGTGTGTATGTGTATTGTGTGTGTGTGTGTGTGTGTGTTAAGAGTATATTGGTGTGAGTTTATTTTTCACATGTTAGTGTGCGTGTTTATTTTGCACGTGTGTGTACGTGTGTGTCACATGGTTTGGCTTTATGGAGCATGACGCACAGCTGTTGGTGTGCTGGCGATGACTGCATGATCTTATCAGCGATGGCTTGAAATGCACATTTTGCCAATGCCCACGCCTTAATCACCCTTTAATGGATGTGAATTACACATGTGAATACAAATGTGCATGGCTTCATGGGTATCAATCTCACAGGAGTTCTTCCTCCATGTCAATGCATTTGTATTGGTGTATTTACCGTGTGTGCGTGTGCGTGCGTGCGTGTGTGGTTATAATGAAAGCTGACCTTGACCACTGAAGGCAGCACAGTAACTCAGCCTCTCTTTATCTGCCAATAAAGATGCTAGTTATATTGCTGTTTGATTTAATCTGCAAATAATTCCTGATATAATTCCTGTGACCACTGTGTGCCTGCGCGTTTGTGTGTGTGTGCGCGTGTGTGTGTGTGCGTGCGTGCGCGTTTATGTGCAGTTTATATAGTCCCATGCACACTCCACTTGGACCTTATTATACCTGGGTGTGTGTGAGCTAGTGGTGGGGGTCTCATCCCTAAACTGCTTAACAAGTCTCACTAGCAGGGCAGAAAGTTGTGTCCCTCTCATAGGTTGGGTGGGCCAGGCAGTCGCTCTCTCCACTAGCTCTCTGTTTCTATATATATATATATATATATACTCATGTGTATGTATATATATATAATATGTATATAAGGAGCTTAAAGTGGTGAGATGGCACAGTAGTCCTGCGATCTCCTCACCCAGCCCACGACACACACTGCTATTTGTCAGCATGCGTCAAAAGCTAACAAAGGCAATCCCTATTTTCTTTGGTTGTGTTATATTTCTATGGCTCCCCTTAATCATAAAAAAAACATATCTTACAAATAGTTATTATTGAGTATGTGCTGCAACTCGTGTTTAAATCTTCAGATAATGAGTAAATAGTTCCGTGCCAGGTGGCTTGTTTTGTAGTTAATCATATTAGCGGCAGGTTGCTGCTCTGTGTTAATGGACTGATTCATAGTGGGCAGTAGGGTTAGTGGTTAATGTGCACGTCTTTCTCCTTGGGTTACGTGATCGCACGAGACAACCTGCTCTCTGAATCAGTCTTCTGTAGTTTACTCTGTCACCTCTTTAAACGGCGACGAATCAATAAAACAAACGTGCGAGAAGGCACACAAAACCGCGAACAAACAGGAGTAAGCACGTGCACCTCACACACATGCACACATGCACACACACAAACCCAAACGCACGCACACGCAAACACACACACACACACACACTCACAACGGGTCATTTCAATCTCCTGAGCTCTTGACCTGCTGAGAACCCTGAGAATGTGTTGAATCAACAGTGACTCTCACAGCAGACTCCCAAACATGGAGGTCAGCATATTTCCTCCTTTGCTCAAACACACAGAATGGGTTGACATTACTGGAGTCACACAGGTTTTCAGACTATGAAAGAAAAATTATAATTGGCCTGCCCGGTTAAATAAAGGTTAAATGAGAATATTTGTGTGTGTGTGTGTGTGTGTGTGTTGGTGTGCGTGCGCGCGCGTGTGTGTGCGTGTGTGCACGTGTGCGTGCGCGTGCCAACGTGATCAGTCAGTCAGCGGGGAAGCTGCAAGGTGGCATAATTAAAGGGGCTGTGTTAATTGTATGCGGAACACATGTGGCCAGGTAATTACTGTCTCCCTGGAGACAGCTAATTGATAGGTGGCGGTCACCGACATAAAGACTGCAGGGCTGGCCAAGCCACACATAAGGAGGTGGGAGAGTGGGAGGAGACTAGATAGACGAGGCACAGGGCAAACGAGAGAGAGAGAGAGAGAGAGAGACTACTCATCGCAGATGAACACTGGAGGAGGGAAAACAAGCTAAGGGAGGAGGCTGTCTTTTATACTCTAACCTAATACAGCTCTGCGCTGTCCTCTACAGCTTGTTAGTTAATCCATCCATCCATCTGTCTCCCGCATTCTGCACCCCTCCCCGGGGTGCAGAATGCGGGGGAGGGGCTTTGCAGGAACACAATGGGGCCAACAGCGCTGTAGTTCAGACCGGTCGCAGGGATTAGCTTTATTAATGGAAACATTGTCTATTGCTGTTGCAAGCTAATTGTAAGATAATGGACTTTTTGTCAAATTCACCAAATATCTGCTCGCATTTTGCTATCTTACCGTTCTCTGTGCATGCTGAACAAATAATCCGGTACTTCTACACATCCCTGGCTCCGTAAATAGGTGAACAAAGTGGCAAACACCGCTTTGCTTCACAATGCATTTCGATGTGTGTGATGCAGCGCTGCAGAGGGATATTGTTTTGATTTGAGCTTGAAGTTAGCAAGCTTTCTCGAGAATTACTAACCCTGCCATTTAATGGGCATATACCCCCATTACTGTAGGTGTCTTGCTTCAAGGAACCCTGTCAACATATATTGTATGTGTTTAGGTGTGTATGACTCTTGTCTGTGTCGATGCGCATTTCCCCCTTAAATAACTGTTTACCTGCACCTGTGTGTGTGCGTGTGTGTGTGTGTGTGTGTGTGTGTGCACCCATTCATCATCTAACATCATCTGGGTTGTGATTGCAGAATGGCCATCAGCATCATCACAATCATGCTCTTCACCCTCATCGTCATCAGCAGCATCACCAGAAGCTTGTCCCCCAACCAGCCCAGCAGAAAGAGAAAGAGCCTCAGGTGGTGGCTGATCTCATAGACTTAGAGCTGGGCATGGTGACTCAGGTAAGAGACCTCACTAGACAGGCACACAGCACCGTGGTCCCATGATGGCCCTAAACAGTGGCTGAGGTACCCTTGTAAAAATCACAAGCTCGTCCCTAGCACGCAGCACAGCGTGTCCGCGCTGTGGCGCTGTGTACACACGCGGTGTTTGATCGCATTGTGAGACAGGGAGGGGATTTTCACAAGAGTGAAGACTAGCCCATACATACAGTACATACGCCTGAGGGCCTACACCCGCTCCCCAAGGCTCCCCTGTATCCCCCAGGTGATCTTCTGTCCCCCTGCATCGGTGCTAAGCCATCTGGCTGATTCCTCTATTTTCTCCTGGTGGTTCACCCCCCCTTGGCTGTCGAACCGCCATGCCATTCATGTTTAAAACATGCCACCTTAGCGCGGAGCTGTGTCGCCATGGTAACCGCAGATGGCACAGGAATATGTGTACGTCAGTGCGTCCTTGCCGTGTACGCGCGTGCGCGTTTATGCAGGTGTGTGTGTGTGTGTGCATAATGCATACGTGTGGACATACTTTCAGTGCGTGCATGCTTACAGGGCGCGAATACTTTAGTGCTGGTCTATGTCTGCATGTGACGTGGGGGTCAATCAAGGCAGGTGAGGTGTAGCGAGAGAGAGAGAGTCTGCAGCACTGGTGCAGGCACTACCTGAGGGGATGTGAAGGTCAGGGTGTCCATCAGAGCTGGGGGTGGGGGGATTTTGGGGGGGGGGGGGGGGGGTGATGGAAAGACCACACAGACATAGAGACAGAGGGTCAAGTCGCTCACTGTGTGCATTAATAACACACAGGCTCACCATGAACTGGACCTGAACCCCACCACAGCTAGAAACACACACACACACCCACACACAAACACTGAATCAGGGGAACTTTTTTAATTTGTATATATAATATCCATGGGGAGTGGGAGTTCTCCGCTCCAACAATCTAAACTGAATTCAATAATATATAGCGATACAAATGTATGTCTTTGTCTGGATATCTAGCTTTTGGTCTTTGTAAGTTGATCTGTATCCTGCTTTACTATAACTAATAACTATAAAACACCACATTTGCTGATCCATTAAGTGATAGATGTATATAAAAAATCGATGGTCTGTGTGCGTCCTATGAGTTTAACCAGAAAAAAAGCCATTCCGTGAACATTCATTATCTGTAAAGAAATGATTCGTGTCCATGATTTATGCAAATCTCTGACCATGTATTCATGGCTTAAAATCTTTTAACAACTAAAAATAGTTTCCTTCAGTTGCCAGCGGGCTAAAGATATTATTAATTTACAAAAAGAGGAGATATTAAAGAGGGTTCATGGGGAGAAGAGAGAGTTACACCATGAAAGGAAATAGAATGAAAGTGAAGATGATTCAGAACACGTCGAGGGTTTTTGCTTTGGAAGCTAATTCCTCTGAGGCAACGGGCTGGATGGCGGGGTTGTAATGATTTGCCCAGGGTGAGGTCCCCAAACTGCGGGTGGCACCGTGGTTCAGTTAGCATTGTTACCTCACTGCAAAAAGGTCCCAGGTTCAAACCCAACTGGGATCTATGTGGATGAACATTCTCTCTCTGCGCGTGGTTTTCCTCTGGGTTCCCTCACAACATAAAGTCCTTCATGGTAGTGTAATATCCCCGCCATTGCCCTTGACTAAGGCACTGTAGAGCTGTTGTTGATACAGCACTGTGGTCACCCACTACTCTACTAGTACTGTAGTTATGGGTCGAAGGAGGGCAGATTGTTTTTACAGTGACGGTATAAAAAGCTACATATCTCTGTTTTTAGACTTTAGTCTTGTTAGCTGGAGAAGTAAGGTGAGCTCATATCAGGTTGGTGAGCCCTCATAACCAATCATTTAACCCCATCTCACATTTCATGACCTCATACCACTGCGCCCTAACTCCTGTGTGACTGTCACAATGTCCTGTCAGAGGTAGGTAACTCGCTACGTACTGAATTTAGCATGTTTGCTGCTTGATGTGTCGCATGCAGTGTGTGTGAGGCATGTTGCACAGGCCGGTCCAGAGCGTGCATGTTGTGTGCATGTGTGTGCATGTTGTGTGCATGTGTGTGCATGTGTGCCAGTTGTGAGACCTCACCTCAGTGCTTTTCTGTAATTCTCAGAATATCAACCAGTTAGAGCTTTTTGGAGACATGTCAACACCTCCTGATATCACCTCTCCATCGGTGAGTAGAACTATCGGCCTATCTGTTTATCTGTCTGTCTGAATATACAGTATGGATGTATACAGTACGTCTATCTGTCTGTCTGTGTGTGTCTATGTGTGTGTGTGTGGTATGTGTCTGTTACACTTTCAGCCCTGCTGTTTACAGCTAGCTTACTGTAACAGGATACAAATATTGGCTCTTGTTGTTGACACTCCTTCTCGTTCTCTTCTCCGCTCTGTTCTGCCCCGAACCTGCCATGACCCTGCCCTGACCCTTCCCTGACCCCACCCTGACCTTGTCCCGACCCTGCACAGACCCCTGCCTCTCCAGCAAACACTCTCAATGCCTCCCTGGGTTTGCAGCCCCCCACAGAACTCTTCCCTCCCTATAACCCTGCCTCTGTGCCCTCAGGTAAGACACGGCCCCCCTTTTCAACTCACTCACACGCACACGCACGCACACACACACGCGCACACACACATACCTAACCAAAACAGTTAGCAGAAAAACAGCCCCAGTGCTAGGAAGAGGTGCGTGAGGAGGAAATGCGGAGATGAGAGGCTAGTTTGAGATGAATACATGGAGACACTATAGAGGGGAAATGGAGAGAAGTGGAGGGAGGAAAATAAAAGAATACGGTAGGTGTGTGTGTGTTGAATATGAAATGCATCATTAGCTCGCTGCCTCACACAGCACTGATGTACCTGTAGCTGTGCACGCGGCCGTCGGGGCCAAGGTAATGAAACACTTGCAGCTGGGCACTGCTTGGTATGCGTGACCTGGATGTTTGTTTGTGCATCACAGTTTGTTCCTATAGTCCCCGCTCTAAGTCGTACAGCTTTCTTCCACTCCCTGGCACAACGTATTCCTCTCTCCCACTGGTGAGTCTACTGTCAGCCCCTTCCAGGACTGGAAGGACATACTAGAATTCAACCTTTATTAAAGTGTTTTGGCATTAAGACTGAATTAATGTTATGTAATAGGTGCGATGCGTATATAAAAGTGAGGCCAAATGAATCCACAGTCAGACACGGGCTTAAGTGATTAAGACTGGAGGAGAATCCTTGAACAGAGCCTAGATGAATGTTGATAGTGGTGCTGATGGCAGTCCAGTGAAGTGCACAGAGCAGCAGGCAGGCTTCATATATCACAGGCAGACAGTGGGGAGATTGGTTCCTGAGGATGTGTGCAACTTTGATTAGCTGAGCTCGAATGAGGGCGGAAGAATTTAATCCTTACCCAGGATGTATATAAGTAAGTGAGTAGTCTCACTGGCTGAACTTCTGCAATAACTTCATACAGGGGAAGTGGTGACCAGTGAGTGTGTAATGAAATAAGCTGCTGTTGCAGATCACTCAGTTATTTTAATGAGCGTGTTTGTGCGTGCATGCGAGCGTTCTTCTTCTTCGTAATGACTCGGCCTCTTTGTGGAGGTAATTACCATAGTTCACCGTGACCATTAACAGACAACGCATTAGCCGCAGGCGAAAGTGGGGCAGCAGCCTCTCTGATGATGCATGGGTTATTATCTACATGCGTGTGCACGGGAAAGTTACGCACGTGCACTTTGCATACGGTACTTTCTGAAGCCTTTTCTTTCCTCCCCTCGCCTGGTTAGTTTTAGATAGTGGCGCTAAGCCTCGCGTCAAGTCAACATTAGCATAACTAGCACTGCGGGAACTGCAGTGCTCGAACGTACCCTGAGGGGCTTTAGACAAACAAAATGAAGACTAAATGAAGGGTCCTCTAACGTAAAATGAAAATGTTCCCAAATGTGTGGAGTCTGTCTAACATGGCATTCAGCCAACATTAAGACCGTGTAAAAAAGGCAGAATTGGTGTCTAAATGTTTAAAAAAACTAACTCAAATGAAATGTTCGAATGAAAATGACACAGATTCGGCCCACTAGCTGCCAGTCTGTGTCGGCACTGAAAATATGTCTGGCTAAATGTGAACACAGTGGTGATCACACTACAGTTAACAAGATCCTAGCCTTCACAATGCATTTCCAATGTGAGGGGCAGAGCTTCTGAGAAATGACATTGTAGGGAAAGATGTTTTTGTTTTGATCAGCAGCCTCACTGACTCCACCTTTAAGCCCTTCCCGTGTCCTCCCACCAGGTTATGTGACCATGGGAGCCGTGCCCCCAGGCCACTGGTCCCAGCAGGCGTTCGCTGCCCAGACCCAGACACTGGCGTTCGGGGTCCAGTCTCCCTTGGGTGCGGTGGCTCAGGTGCTGCCCAGCGGCCAGCCTCTCATCTGGGGCCAGGCCAACCTCTTTCCCGCCGCCCAGCAGCAATGGGCAGCCATGGCAGCCGGAGCCTTCCCCCCAACAGCCTACCTCCCTGCCCCGCCTGTGGGCACGCTGCCCGCCGCCATGTTCCAGACCTTAGCCCCCGTCGCCACTGTCACACCCACCGGGGACGGCCAATCAGGTGCGGGAGCGGGTGCCTCAGCGCCATCCCCCTCGTCGTCGTCGAGCCCTCAGCGGAAGGGCAAGGAGATGTTCAAGGTGCGTAGTGATGGCCAAGACCTTGGAAGGGCCAGAAACCTAAACCTAAAACAGTGTGAGTGGGGGGAGGGGAGGGGCATTAACATTAACCTTAACATTTGAATTTGATGACGTATGAGCGGACTGAGGGTTGAAGCCAGGTCCTGGTGTGAGTTTTTTAATGGATATGATGTGTAGATCAGTTTTCAGCCCATAAAATGCAGAAATTAAGACTTTTGTCAAACTTTTGTTAACACCAACATTGATGTGTCTCATCACACATAAATCATATTACTTAGTTGACCCATTAAGCTATTGCTATATATAATCTGGTTCTGCAGCCTTTGACTTGCCGTGGAATGGCATGTCCTGTATGGTTAAAGATAAAAGAGCAAATTCACGCGAGCCGTTTCTCTTCAGAAGCTGGTTCTGCTGTGATGTGAGATAAGTGGGAGTATAAAGAGCTGACCGTTAACGGAGAACCACTCCTGTAAGAGAATTACTAACCGTCCTGTATCAAAAAGAGAGGCCGAGTGTTTCAGTCATTTTCAGTAGTGAGGTCAGCTTCAAGCCCATGCGTGTGATTAGCTCATTCGAACCCCCTTCACCCGGCCAGGATTTCCAGCTGGCCAAGCCCCCCGCCATGCCGGCTAGGAAGGGGGAGCAGCCCAGTCTGGCTGGCACTTCGGAGGCGTTCAGCTCCTACTTCAGCCGTGTGGGAACCGCACAGGACACGGACGACTGCGATGACTTTGACATCTCACAGATGAACCTCACGCCGGTCACCTCGACGACGCCGTCCACCAACTCACGTAAAGACACAGCACATTCGCCACACACATTAACACATACTAACACACACCTACAGAGTATCAAATATTAGTTCAATACGTACGTATACAGTTGTATTATAAATGAGTAGCACTAGTACATATATATATACCGTCTGTTAGCTTACTTGACAATTAGCAGCGGGCTGAAAGAGACAACAAAGCATAACATGTAAGTGCATCTACCATCTATAAATACAAATAGCTAGCATAGCGACATGGCTAATCTGTGTGTGCCCACCACAGCGCCCACCCCAGCCCCAAGACAGTGCTCTCCATCCAAATCCTCCGTCTCCCACGTCAGTGACCCCCCCACTGACAACACAGACCCCCCAACGGACGACTCGTTTGGGGAGGCCGAGTTAAGCCCCAGTCGTAGCGGAGAGGAAGACGCTGTAAGTCTAATTCACGCACGTGTGTGTGTGTGTGTGTGTGTGTGTGCCTTTTAGTTAGTCAATACTATAACCTGTGCTGATGAATAGCCTATGTAGCGGTAATGACAGTCGGTTAATCACTCACACTGATTAGGGGTCATGGCCTTTAGTGTCTCTGTGTGTGTGTGTGTGCGTGTGTTTGTGTCAGTGGGAGCGTTAATGCACAGTATGGGTCTGTGTGTGTGTGCCCGTGCATGTGTGTGCACGTGGCCAACGCAGCGTTAAATTAGCTGGTGAAATTGTCAGAGCCGTCATTAAGCTGTTATTAATACCAGCCAGGTAGCCTCCATACATCAGCAGCCCTACATGGACAGACTCACCTCTCCTCAGATGGAAGAGGAATAGTGCACCAAGTCTTTCTCCAGGGCCAATTAATATTTATTTAGGCAGCAGCACCAGGGTCTGAGAGCCACAGAGAGATGGAGATTAAGGGGGAGATAAAGAGGGATTTCATGCTTGGGGGTTGTGGGTGGGGAGTGTCCTCTCGTCTGTGAAAAGTCCTTGTAGGCTGAGTGACCTTCCAGGAATTTCTCAACTGAGACTCCTTCAACCTTTTCTTTCTTTATTTCTTTCTTTCTTTCGTTCTTTTCACTCACTCCCTTCTATTAGCATTAAAAGTTATATAAAACAGGAGCTGGATGTAAATTAAATGAACACACAATTAGTTATTATTAGGGATTACTTCATGATAGCATTTATTCTTCTATACTGCAGAGGTAAGAGAGCCATGGAGGCAGGGTGTTACAGTGAGACACGTTTTACATTTGCTGTGAGCACTTTTATGCATTAAAACTTGGAAAAAAAAGGGAATGGGGAAGGAGGAGGACTTTAACACTTCTGAAAATGTCACCAGGCCCAAAGAAGGGGGGGAAAAAACAGTGAAAGGCTTTACGCAGTCCAGAAAAACACGACTTGGTGGCAGCTCTTGCCAAGGCAGCGAGGGAAAAAGGTTACAGAGAAAGAGAAGAATGAGATGGAGTGAAAAACAACCTCCTACTCTCTCAGGGGTGAGGTGTGAAAAGCCAAGGGTTCTCAGGGAAATGAAGGCAACAGCAGCAGATCAATAGAAAGGCCTCTAAAAAGCTTATATAATAGGTCACTGTGTGTGACTGTATGTGTGCGTGTGTTGCATGTCGGGCTAGGGTTTCACACTTGAAGTTTCCCTCTTTCTCCTTCTGTCCACTGCCTTTCTATTCAATTCCTCCTCCGTTTCTTTTCAGCCGGGCACTTTCTTATCAAATGTATGTATGCTTTTCTCCCTGCTCTGTTCCCCCTGCTACTCCATCTCCTCCTCAACAAACTTTGGTTTGTTCTTCTTTTTGGACAAACTAATCCCTTGACTTCCTCTCTCTCCTCTGTTCCTTTACCTCCCTTTCCTATCCTTTCCTCTTCTCCCCTCTCCGCTCCGCTCCTATCCTGTCTCCCCTATTCCCACTAGACATGTTGTTCGGGCTCTCCTTGCCCCAGTGAGACAGCAGAGCCCAGCCCAGACCAAGCCAGTCCAGAGGCTGGGAGCTAGACATTCACAGGGCAGGGTAGGTATACGCTGTATCCTGTATCTGCTCCCTGCTCCTTGCCCTTGTATCTCTCTCCAGGCTGACTGACAGTTGGCTCTCCTTGCGCTCACCACACCAGCTCCTCCACTGGGCCCTGTGCCCGACCTTCTCTGCTCTCTGTCTCTCTCTGTCTAATCTATCTCTGTCTCTCAGCTAATGTCTTTGAGTTGCACGTGTGTGACTTCCCCGTAGAGGTGCTTTCTCAGCGCTTGTGGTGGTGTTTGTGTGCCGGCATGACTTTTGTTGTGTGTGCGTGTGTGTGTTGTTCTTTTGTTCCCCAGTATTCAGCAGAGGTGCGTACTGTATACATTGTTATCACACCAATTCCCAGTGAACCTGTGCATACTATACACTTCCCAGTGCAAAAGCTCCAGCCCATGAGAACAAAACTGAGTGCAGAGTGCACAGCTAGCATAGAAGCTTGCTGGCGAACTGATCAATGAATGTATTCGCTTTCCCGCTTCTCTAATTGGAAATACAATATATTAAGTACGGACGCAAGACAGAGGTGTAGGTGGCGGGCTTACAGATGTACTGTAGAGATAGCCAGCAGATGCGACAGACACAAAAACCCCTGGCAGTCTGTTCTAGAGGTCTTCACGGGTCCTCCGAGACCAGAAAGTTCGAGACCCGGCCCGGGTCCAACTTTGAGTGTTTGATTCAGTTCTGGGTCGAGTTTAACATAAATGCTATGATTCTCTGGTAAATGTGATTTACCAACTGGACCTGATTTACATTATTGTAGCTTAATATATATAAAGAAGCAATCAAAAATGTTGAAACTTAAAAATGTTCATGGTTTGACTGCAGAAACAGTGACGCCGTTGAGCGATACTATTGCCAGCACTCCTGAACATATAGGCAACTTATACTTTTACTTGCTTGCGGATCTGACCATGGTCCGTGCAGGGTCCGTGATAGGAATTACAAACTGAAATATAGTATAGGTTCAGCCTCGGCTTCCATTGGTAAGTCTAATTTATTAACTAAAATCTGACTGAAATGTATTTGCTTCCTTTAATAATTTGACAGCAATGTGAGTGTGGGAACTGGGAACCTGTGCGTTCCTCAGCCAACTGTTCTGCTCATTTCCTTGACTATTGTTGGCGACATGGCGATGCCTGTTGCAACATAATTTTAAGGTTCTGTTTATTCTTTCGGTACTCAGCCGAAACGCTACCCAAAACGTCCCCATACTCTAATGTTTTTTTAAAAAAAGAATCCACTATACTTCTCGGGTACGGGTCTGTTCTTCAGGTCCGTTCGGGACGGGTCTCAATTTATGGCTTTATGGGTTGCAGAGTCCAAATTTTTGGACCCGTGAAGACCTCTAGTCTGTTCCTTTGCGCTCACACACAGAAACGCTAGAAAGTGGAGCCATTTTGATCACTAACCTTCATCCCCGCTCCTGTCCCTCCACCCACCAAATCCGCTATGCCTCCTTAATGATAGCTGCTGGCACTCAGTCCCACACAGGGAAATATTTAATGATTATCTTTTTCATCACATAATATCGGGGTGCCAGGATTAATGACTGCCTGGACATAATTGGCATTAATTAAAACTCAAGAAGGCTCAGAGTCCTCGGCACGCTGGGAAAGAGGACGAACAGCGCAGCCACTTTCCCCTCACATGTTGGCCACCGTTCCTGATCTCCAGTGAGCTCTGGAGCCAATGGCCAAGGAGCACAGGCCTGATGTCAGTAGGACGGTGAGCTGTGTGTGTGTGAGGTGAACGGACCGCGTTGGTGCCGGTCCAATGTAGCTTCTCCCATATGGTGTTTACTTGCTCAATCAAAGCTACTTTAGACATCCACCCAAACACACGTGTATTAGACGCAGTCATACACACCTGTGATCGTTACCATGGCCACCTGCGCTCGTGATGGAGCCAAGGGAGCGTGCGTGCATGTGTATTTGTGTGTGTGTGTGTGCGTGCGTAAGCTATTGGCCGTGATCGGGTGTCGTCCCTTCCCCCTGGTGGAAGGACGGACTGACATGGGTTGAGGCTACTGGAAGACGTGCGTGTTTATTTCTGGAGTGACCTCATCATGTCCAGCGAACGCTCTCGGCCTCCGCCACTCACACACACACACACACACACACATGCACGCGCGACCCTGCAAACACACCCGCACCACATGCGCACATACACACACACACACACATTTAAGTATAAACAAAGGTGTTAGGAGGGTGTTCTGCAGGCGCCGTCATTTACACTTCCACACCGCTCCCCTTCACCCGTCCCCTCAGCGGGCTCGAGGCTGGCCGCTTGGTGGCTCTGTGGCTCAGTGCAGCGTGCTGGCTGTCAATGTCTGTCCCAGCCTCTCTGTCACCACGCTGCAGGCTGCTGGCAGCCGCTGTGTGCTGACTGACGGCCTGTCTGGCCATGGCAAAGCCCGCGCGCTCCCCGCGCCTCCGCTCCATGTCTCCCCCCAGCCTTAAGCGCCCGCACCGTGTCAGCGCATTAGGCAGCAGGATACATCGCTTCCCTTCTCCTTCTTGTCCCAGCTGCCCCTCCATGTTGCGTCAAGGGCTCTGACACTGATGGAGACTGGTGTGGCTGCCTGCTTTGGCTGTCATGCAAAGCTTACTTATATTTAGTAAGTGTAAATATACAGCCGCAGAACAAATGACCAGACCACTGCACATTCTTTCAAATGTAATAGTATAAATATACTGTAAAAGTTACAAATATAACATACATACAAACATTATATAATTTCTATGAGTACAAATCTGAAATTACATGTATTGCATGTAAGTAAAACATTAATAATGCAATAATGCAATAATGCAAATAAATGTATTATTATTATTTAAATGTATGAGTAGTAAAAATCGGCTGTATACAACAACCGACGCCCCTCCATACCATCTTGTGCTGTCTGATGGACCTATATCAATACAGTGGTGGGTCAATACCTGTACCGACAACTGTGGCATCACGTTCCATCAAACTACAGTAGTTATCCCTGTGCCGGCGCCAAAAGCTCCCCGCTACGTACTACAGGCTTTCCACAAGTAGCCTTGGAGAATATTCTCCCAGCATTCAGCAGCAGCAGCAGCAAGTTATGTGTGTCGCTGTCGGTGATACATCTATATGGCAGATTGAGTGGCTGGCTGTAATTATGTGTATGATAATAACACGGGCCTGTTGAGTGACTGCGGCAGGCTCTGCTCTGACTGCAGGGTGTTCCATCATGCGCTGTTCTCTTCCCGTTCAGTGGGAGGAAAATACAGACATGATGATGACTCATAACTGGCCTTTCAAAGGGTGGTGGGGGGGGCGCTTTGTACCTCTGATAAATACTGGGCCAGGAGGGAGCTTGGAGCATGAGGGAATATGCACGTGCATGTGCACGAGAGACAACACACACATCTCACATGCACTCACAGCATTAAGCATACTGCTCTGAGGTAACACGACAGCCCCGAGGCTCACTGATCTAGACCTAGACCTCAGCTTTACGCTGCCACACTGCGGCGTGCTACTGCCATCTGGTGGTCAACTAAAATGCACTGTAGCTCTCAAAATTCTTAGAGGCTGGGGCTCGGTATGATTCATTTGAGACGTGAATGTGATGTTTGCACATCATGTTACAGGTCCACTTAGGCAGTATATATGTATGTGTGTGTGTGTGTGTGTGTGTTACTGATGTAGGTCTTTCTTGCACAGAAGGGGAAAGACCCTCTCTACGCCCAGATCAACAAAGGGAAGAAATAAAGAGACAAACAGGAAGTTCAGACCTGACCAGCATTGAGACAACCTTAAGCTGTGTGCGATATATATATATAGACAGAGAGAGAGAGAGAGAGAGAGAGAGAGAGAGAGAGAGAGAGAGAGAGAGAGAAAGAAGGAGAGACCTATCCCCTCCCCCACCAGGCCAATCATGGTCTGTTCCAGCTAACAACCTCCCAGAAGCCTTCAAAGTTCCCCCAGCCCTGCACCTCCTCTCTGCACTCCTCTCTGCTGCTCCACCTCCTGTGAGGAGAGAGGCCTCCTCCTGCTCCACCTGTGAGGAAAGAGACCTCCTCCTGCTCCACCTGTGAGGAGAAAGGCCTCCTCCTGCTCCAAATGTGAGGAGAGAGGCCTCCTCCTGCGCCACCTGTGAGGAGAAAGGCCTCCTTGCGCTCGCCACCACCCAGCAAGGACATGCAAGGACATCAATCAACCGGGAGAGATCCTGTGTTCCTCCGTCACCTCCCTCGACTGTTTCCCCTCCTCTCTCTTCCTCCTCCATCTCCTCCTACTATCTCTCCCACCTCCTCCTCCCTCTCCCTCTCTCCCTTTCATCTCCTCTTCCTCCTCCTGCTCTACACTCTCTCTCACACTGCACCCTCTGCTTCCAGCCTTTCCTGTCTGTTTGATGCCACCACTGCTACGCACACACACACACACACACACACACACGCACATGTACGCACACACACACACACGCGCACACACACACACACACACACACACCCACTGTCACATATACTGGGCTAGCCGGATCATTTTTCATGTAGATGGACTGAATTAGCGTCTGTAGTAAGGAGGCCAAGACTCTGACTGGTCTGTCAGGACCAGCCAATGAGATTACCGCAATTGATGGATCGCTATGCAGAACAAGACTCTCTGAGATCTGCTCACACACACACAAACACAAATACACACACTTATACCTACATAAACACATATACAGTAGATATGATCTGTCACTCTTTTACACACACACACACACACACACACACACACACACACACACACAAAGAGTGCTTTGCCAAATCCCTCTCTTGGCAGAAGGAGTGCCAGAGGACCAGACTGAATCAGGGATGGACTCCGAGAGGGTTTGGATGTTGCAAGTCAAGCAGAGTCTATGATTGAACTGTTCATTCTCTATAGCTTTTGTACAATATGGATTAAAACAAAAAACACACACAAAAAAAAAACACGAAGAAACAAACAAATTGAAAATTGAATTTTTATTTTATAAGCCAATCAAGCCGCTGGGGTCAGCTCTAGCTATAGAGACTACATGGCTTTAAGGCATCTGATCGCTGGTTTGCCAAACTCATTTTGTAAATAACAGTGATAACTACAACCATTATGTCTGCTGGATCTCTGTGCCATAAAATAGGAAGACTTCAGTTATGCAAACTGTAGACTTAACCCAAGCAATAGCAACATAGGTTCATTTTGTTTTCTAGTAGTTTTGTTTCCCTTCGCTCCGATACTGTTCCGTTTCTGTGCATGGTTACTGTAGCTTTGTCCTGATCTTCCCCTCCTAGCGCCAGAGAATACGCATTAGCTCCCGTTCCCATAGCATTAAGCTGCCAAAGTTAGCCTCTGCAGTTGTTTTTACTAACCTGTCCACACACACACACACACACACATACACATATGTACGGTGACTGCAGAACCCAGCGCCACTCTTATCTACCGCGATGTGTTCCCATACAGGAACTATGGCATTATGCTCCTAACCACAGCAACTGTTTCAATGTCCCACCAACACACAATCATGTCCTGTCCATCCCAGCCTTAGTTTGCTTTCAGCAGTCACCTCTCCTCACTATCGCACCCTGGTGGCCAGTACAGTGAATAAGACAGCAGTGTGAATGAGACTTGTCTGCCTGCCTGCCTGTCTTTCTGTCTTCCTGTCTTTGTTTGTCTGTCTGTCTGTCTGCCTGCCTGTCTGTGTTTGTTTGTCTGTCTGCCTGCCTGCCTATCTGTCTTTCTCTCTGCCTGTCTTTGTCTGCCTGCCTGTCTTTTTGTCTCTCTGTCTGTCTGTCTGTCTGTCTGTATGTCTGCCTGTCTGTATGTCTGTCTTTCTCTGTCGGTCTGTCTGTCTGGCCCAAAGCACCACCGTACTACGTACGTGTCTGTCTGGATTCTCTGCTAGAGGACTGTGATGCCATTGAGCTCCTATTTTATGGCCAGAGTCCCTACACACCCTGACCCCTGACCCCTGACCCTTTCATCTGAGAAGTCTTTTGGACTACAAGACGTTGAGTACTGGGAATTTGACAGACAGTGAACAAAGAGATTGAAATAAGAAAGGGGAATCGTTGCTGTTTGAGTACATAACATTTCTAGACCTATTTTAAATTTACCTCAGCTAACAGTTTCTTAATGTAAATTGACACATTATTTTTATCTTTATGAATACAGCATTCTACCGTGGGTTTTTAGATGATTTTTCTCTTGATTTACGTATTCCACCATGTATTACTGTTACAAATAAACACATCCCAAATGACTAATATCTGTTTTTTTTTATATACCTGATGTGTGTGTGCGTGCATGCATGCCTGTGTGTAAGCACAGTTGTATATACTGTACAGGTATGTGTAAATGTGTTTGTAAGTGAATATGTGTGGTTTTTATGTCTGTGACGTCGGCAGAAAGAATAATGGTGTGTGCTGCTAAAGGTGACCCCTGTGTATAAGTGCTTGGTAGGAACCAAAGAACGCCACACTCCATTTTTGTAATTTAATGTGGCTTTAATAAGCTGTCATGTGCTGCTAGCCTGACACCCTCTAATGCAAGCTGTCACAAGCTTTATTAGCAGCCACTGCTACACACAGCAAGGCCCTGCTCCCTCCAACCCATCCCAGCTTCCCTGTGGAATACAATCAAAATGAGAACAAGGGAGTGACATGCTTGTTAATTACACTACATGTGGAAATCGTTATAAACATGTATGGATTGGACTAGAGATTAATGTTTTCCTTCATTCGGATCCTTGGTTACATGTTTGTATATGATTAGCCCCCTTACTGAACCTCAAATCAGAGTTTAATGAGCCAACAACAAAGTAAAAACGCCTTTTGCTAAGTAAAGCCTGCATTTTCACACCGCTTTTTTCTTGAATTTCTTGAATTGTTAGGATTGGTTGATTGGTGAATCAACCTGAAACCTATAGGCCTTATATTAAACTCTTAAAAATGGGTAGCCTATATTCAGTAGGCTATGCCTAATATCCGTGTGTGTCATATAAATGTGTCATATAAATACCATGTTAGATGCCTGTGTGTTTTCTAACTTGCCTGGAATGTAGACTGACCTCTTGGTTTCTACTTACCTCAGTGTTTATCTTGTGAATTCATTATGTTATACAGGCAGCATATCCATCATACTTTGTCTGCAATGCCATAGGGCTTCTGATAATTAATTAGTTTAGCTTGTACTGCTTATTACTCCTGAGGAAAAAGTTGCAACGTTTGCTGTTATATCACACCAAACGTATGGCAATTGTTCTGGGCCTAACGTTACGTTCATGTGCGCGTACATGCTCTGCAAGCCGGGTCGCATTCCTGAGGGCGATGAGCTGTTGATCGTCTTTGCGTGGCTCTCGTTCAAATGGGGCTAGACTCGTTGGACGAGCCCAGCAGTTTTCCTACGTGCGCAAGAACAGGCTGTCCGCCACAGTGAAACCAATCGCCGGGGAGGGCGCGCACACAACAGCTGAAGACGCAGGTGTAGTAATAACGCTAGCCGACATTAGATTGCATGAGAATACGCAGTTTTGGAGAAAACGCGAGGGAATGTGAAGATTTTCACTGTTTCATTGATGAGGTTAAGTTTGTGGATACTGTTTAGGATATTGTTACAAACAGAATGAGAGACTGAAGAGGAATTTCGGTGTACTTACCTATTACTGACGTCCCGGTGGACACAGTGGACGCAATGGATGAGGTATGCTCATTATTGTTCCCCAAATCCATAAAACTATCAACATAGCCAATGTAAATATAATCACAGCAAAAGGGTACGCCTATGGCTGCAGCGACAGTATGCTTTTACTAATCTATCATTTATCACTCCATAGACTTATAGACAAAACTGATTATTAAATAGAAGATAATGGATAGATGTTTGTGTGTATATGTGTTTGTGTCAATAAAGGGGGTGGGGGCAATTCAATGCCAAGTAGGCCATTGTCCCATATGATCAGTCACAGGATTTCAAAACAGGTCCTTCCACGTTCTCTGGACAGACAGATACAATCCCTACTTATAAACAGTGTAGCGCCTTCTATTTGATTAAAGAAATAACACTGAACAACATCTTAATCCACTCAAAACCTCTATCGATCTGTGATATTGTAATATCTCATAATGTGTCTCGGCCTTTAGGAGAACGCATTGGACTTTAAGGCCCTTCGGGCCAAATTTCAGGGGGAGAACATTCTCCTGAAGCAACCAAAGCAAAAGCCTGGTGTCCCGGAGAAGCCCAGAGCACTTTCCCCTCCACAAAGTCCCGCTCACTACCTTCCCGCTGGGGCTCGGCCCTGCTTCCCCACCACCCTCAGCCAGACCCTGGATGGGAAGAACCCCTATGCCCCCATGGTGGTCTTCAAAGACGACAAGAAGGAGGGCAAGAAGCCCCTGATCGAGGCCAGTGTCAAGGCCAAGGAGAAGAGTGAAGGGAAGTCAAAGGTGGGAAAGGACAAATCAACAAAGCAAAGCAAAGAGAAGCTTGCTGCCAATGGGATGACAGAGCCCTCGAGTGGAAAAAAGAAGAAAAAGGCCATCAAAGACAAGAACGTCACTGCTGAGCTGGCGCCCGTCACCGCATCACAGGAAGTCTCTACGCAGAAGAAGAAGGGTTTGCTGGGCTTCAAGAAGAGTGAGAAAAAAGAACTTCCGGAGGTTCCAACTGACCCCATCCTAGACACGCCCAGTCCATATATTTCTGGACCAGATCCTCTTTCCCCGGTCACCTTGGATAAAACAGTGCCAACGCTCTCTGCAAAAACCCAGCCACTAGAGGCGGCTACAGCACCCATGCCCGATTATCCAGACGAGGGCACCCTATTTGCCCTGTCCCCACCCTTCTTCATCCCTCCTCCACTCGAAAGCCCCTCTTTTCCTGAGATTCCTCTAGAGATCTTTGATATCCCGCCACCGGAGATGTCCCCAATAGAGATTACAACCCCACCTGAGATAGAGATCCCTTCACTGCCTGTCTCAGTCACGCCCAGTCATTCCACGCCCACACCCACGCCCACGCCCACTCTATCCAGCTCAGTCCCCAGCCCACAGCTCAGCCACAGATCACTGACCCCCCACAGCCCTTCTCCACCCATTGCCCTCATTCCATCTCCACTGGCGGAGACAAAGGCCGTTGTTGTCAATGACGTGCTGGATGGGATTCCAGCGGAGAAAAGCCCTCCAACTATCCCCTCGTCTCCTAAACTGGAGAAGGCGTTCTCGCCGCTGTCGGCCCTGGAGCGGGCCGAGGTGAAGAGCCCGGCAAAGAGGATGTCTCCTGCTGACCAGAGGGTCTTCAACGCTCTGGAGAAGGCACGCAGGAAAACCAGGTACAAATCATATGTATAGGCACAGTGCAGTTGAAGTAGTTAAATAAGTGTACGTTTATTGATACTGGGCGGTAAGGAAGATACTAGCACACATATTGATTTGTTTTTCTTTGACCGTGTGTTTAAACATCACTTAAATAATGTCAGACAGCAGGATCCATGACTAGATAAACCCTGTTTATACAATACCCGCCCCTGCACCTCTTAATAGGTAGTGTTTGTCATCGCTATTGGTATGCTAATGAGGCTATTACAACACTTTCTCTGTCTTCGTCGGCAGACCCACCTCCACTCCGCCGCTCTCTGTAATCTCATCTCCAGAAGAACCTCCTCCTCTCACATCATTCCCACTGGTGGACTATCAGGCGGGGAATTTGAAACCAGTAAATGCCGATGGAATTAACTTCAGTAAGTCTATTCACACCACTTTCTCTATTGCTGTTGTTTCTATGTTTTTTGGGATGGGCCATTTTTCCATGTTATTCCTACAACGTGAAGACACATGAACACACCTACAGCAGGTACAGTGACATACTGTTGTGAAACCCCTGTATGGTCACACTGATGCTGGGTCATATATAATGCTGCTGGTGGAAATGCCATGCATCAGCTACAATTGAGCTTTCCCTGAGATACAATCGTGTGCATTAATCTTCTATGCTTGTTTGTTGTCTATTGGATAGGTAAAAAGCAAACATAAAAGCAACATAACCACAAAATTAGTGTGTTAAATATATACTGTACAGCCACCAAATGTGTGTATATATACTGTATATACTATTTCGCACTGAACATCAACATGTGGAATTCAAATATCACTTTAAAGACTAAGCTTCTAGGTATTCAGGTGTTGGTTAGGAGGACCTGTTTTAAAGGTGCAGAAACAAAGAGGAATGGTGCTGGACTACTGCCAGAAAAGATTCTCCATTAGGGTGGAGCCTGGTGGAATGTCAGCTGTGGCAGCATGACAGGAGGATGAGCATAGCTCAGTCAGTGTCAACATGGCTTGTAGCTGCAGAAACACACGCAGGGTTTACCTTTTGACGTCTTTCCGGTGTTTTAAGTAAGGTGTACACTATGAGGATGGGAATACATACTGTAGTTGACAGCAGATCTTACAGTAGTAGCACTGAAAGTGTTGAGGTTCAGATGTATTCAAATGGATTGTGGGAACAACTTCCATGTTGAGCCTTGTCAAACTGTCCCAGTTAGTCATGATCATAATAACTGTGTGCAAGTGCACATCACATCAAGATAGACGGTGGGTATTGGACTGGTGTGCTTCCTCACAAGCAATTCCCATGCTTGGCTGACACTTCATATTGTAGCTTGTTTTCCATGATATAATGGATATAATGGTGCACATGGCATCATTGTTTTCAGGACACTCAGCTCCCGTGTGTGACGACTTTCCAGAGCTGTTAGTAGTCCCACCCCCTCCACCCAGGAAGCCCCCGCCAGATCTCCCAACTCTTGGTGCTGCACCAGAGAAGCACGGCAGGACCCCGTCAATTGATCTGACTACTTTTCTGCCTCCTCCTGTTGAACATAATGGTGAGGCCCATACGCATACAGTATATACTTGCCCAGAGCAGCATGTCATGAAGATGATCTATTATAGTCACTTCACATGAATCCATTTAAAAAGCTTCTGACAAACTGTGTTCTAATGCAAATGTGATGTTGTGTTGCCCCTCTCAGCCATTGAGCTCCCTGCCCCTCTTGAGTTCTTGGAGGCAGACACCAGCATGGAGATCCCAGAGTTTGAGGACACATCCGAGCTTCACGCTCCAGAGCCGTCAGTGTCCGAGTGGGGCAGTGGGGATCACGCAGGTTCAGGACACCCTTATGAACACACCAGTCCAGAAACCAACTACAGTAATGGATTAACTACTCCTGTTGAGGAGGTCGACGCAGTGCCACCATTTGGGGCGATGTTTAGAGAGATTCCCAAACTGGAGAAAGACCTCCACGTGGTAGACTCCTCCACCCCCATCTTCCAAGACAACCAACCATTCACAGCGTAACATTTCAATCCCACTTTTTTTGCAAATATTCTTAGCGGTTTTAACAATCTCTTGTTGTTGTACGTATTTTGAATAGTCTTTCTCATTTGTGGTTTCTGTCTGCCTGCATCTCTATCCCATAAAGTTCTCAGATACAGGACGGCACATATGAGTATGACCAAAGTGTCTACGGGGACAATTCCAGCAACAAAAAGAAGACTGATGCCAGAAAACGTAAAGGACCACCAAAGAGTAAGTCTGTCAACCATTATTCAACATAAAACAAAACTAGCTAAGACTGGTTTCATAAACTACTCTTTGGTACAGACTGATGTACTGTAGCTGAGAATACCATGCATGTTTTCAGAGACGCATTCGGTTTATCTTGTGCAAGATATAGGATTATAAAGATTACTATTTATAATATTCTGCAGTACCTCAACTAAACTGATTATTTACATACATTAACTTTCTATTTGTTTTCCCACAGACCCATATAATGAAACCCCTCAACCAAAGGTAAAGATCAATCTATGAATCTTTAGTGTTGGATATATAAATAGATTATAGTATTGCCAAATGCATCACAGCATGTCTTTGTTGTGTTTACAGAATGAGGAGAAAACCAAGACAGGCCGGTTCAACAAGTGAGGCATAAAAAAAATTTTTTTGGAATTTGTCCATTCTTCCCCAATTTTAGAGAAAGCTAAATGTTGCCTAATGCAAACATTTTCTAAGATGAAAGAACAACATATAATAGAATGGATTTATTAAAAACACTGTACTGTATGACAGATTCATTTAAAACCTAGGCTCCCCAACAGCAATGCATGACCCTCGGGAAACCTGTCCTAGATGTTTATAAAGAGCAGCTCTCCTCTGCGGTGTGCCAGACAAACTAAATCCTTTCTCTTTTCCCCAGGGCAGATAAAATGGCTGTGGAAGGTCCAGACGAGAAAGAGCTGAAAAAAAAGGAGAAACAACGCTTGGAGAAGGAGAAGAAAGAGTTAAAGGAGCAAAAGGAAAGGGAAAAGAGGGAGCAGAAGGAGAGGGAGAAGAAAGAGAGTGACATGAAGAAGAAATTCAAAGTGAGTTGTTTGAGGCTGAGAAGGAGAGATGTACAGTAGGGTATACAGTATGTCTTGTATGCATTCCAGAGTCCAAAGACATTTTCCACACGTTCTGTGATATCTTTGGCAAAGGCTGTGGATTCTATGAGGTCTTTCTTTTTGGCCTTCTCTCAACATTTACCTTAACATTAGTAATCTGTTCTGTGTGTAGAGAAAGCAAAAGTCAGCAAATTCCATTTGGACCTGATAGAGTGCAGATGCCTTCATTTATAATAAGTTCTGTTGATGGTCACCATTGGATAACACTGAACACACTCATTCACTGTACAAACAGGCCACCCACTAATACATCAAATGCATTTTTAAAGCACATTTACAGCACTTCGGAAAATGTCTTTCAACATTAACAGGATCATATTACAGTAATAGCAAAAATTTCTACTAAAGTGCAAACATTTAGACTATAAAGTGTGTGGTTTTGTATTCTGTGTGTCTGTGTTGGTGTCACAGTGTGTGATTTTGACCCCGTTTCTCTCTGCTAGATCACAGGACAGGAGGAGGCCATTTACCAGGCAAAAGTAACCGTGACGTCAAAGGCACGCAAAGACGACCTGCCAATTAAGAGCGGTGAATTTGTCAGCATCATCAAAACAAATAACTGTCCCAAAGGGAAATGGCTTGCCAGGGACAACAGCAACAACTGTGAGTGTCTAAATACTATCGATATATCCATCTACCGATGTGTTAAGAGTTTTATCATATGTAAAAGTAGATTACACTGCAAAAATGCCCCATCAAATATAAGTGCAAATATATTAGTTATGAGCTGACTAATACTGAAAACAAGCAAAACTGGCTGCCGTAAGTGAAATTCACTTGATAATATTCCTTGAAGTTAGTGCACATTTACATAAATTAAGGCACTAGATAAGCCATTTATATTAGAAACAAGTCCAACTAGATTTTAAATCTAAAAACAAGATTATCACACTAAGTTGGATATAGTTTTTGCAGTGTATGTCTTTCTTCTGTAGACATTACCAGTTTATTGTATGGAGATGTTGTTGCAGGTATACTGTATGTTTCCAGGTCACAGTAGTACACCCCTGGATAAGTACACTCATTTATAAACTAGGCACCATAAGCACTGCTGCTTTAATGATGTATGTTACTGGCCAGAGGGACAACAAGATGGTGTAGCACATTATGAGGCATTTGAGGCAAAAGAACTGCTCTGCGATCTATTGCAATATGCATCAACTGTCTACACAACATATGGCAATACCCAGCCCAAAGTGGAGAGAACCACATTCTTACACAATAGCGCTGAATGTTTATCAAGGATGTATGTGTGGGTCCCAGATGGCTACATTGCTGTGGATCATGTGGAGCTGAACATTAAGGAGATGATGGAGCTGGGAAAGAAAACCACCATGTCTGGAACGACCAGTCGCAATGCTCTCATGCCAGAGGCGGGTCTCAGCATGGGCAACAGGTATACTGCAATGGAAAAACTTATTAAACACAGCAGCATATTAAAGGTCAACTAGATTTGTTTTTAATGTTGTCTGCTTTCTCTCAGGACTTCAAACCACTATCCAATATCAACAGGCAGCTGTAAGTATTCCTCCTGTTTAGGGATGCACACTCAAATTTCCACTCAAAATACGATATTGGTGGATGTCTGATTTTCCTTTCTGAAATACAGACAACCGATTTTTGCTCTCAATTAAATTGTCAATTCACCATTAATTTAGCCTTTTCTTGATTAATATTTACCTGGATGAAAGGCATATCTTAAATAAATGAATAATATACCGTATATAAAAATTCTAAAATCGGAATCTGTCGATTTTGCAGACTGATGATCTACAATCTGTATCGGCCCAAACAAAAACAGATCAGTGCATCACTACTCCTGTTATGTATTTACCATGGTATGTTTACCCTTTATGGTGTCAAGCGTATTGATTTGGTGTTATTTCTGTATTAGTCTCAGATGACAGTGAGGAGTGGACAGGTGATGAAGAGGAAACTCCCACCTCCCCAACAGAAGGTCCAGAGCCAATGAGTCCTCAGTGAGTCATCTATGTCTGTTTGTTATACAGTATATGTTGAATGTATGATTATGTATATTTCTCTTCCACACTTGTTAATCTGGGTCAGAACGGCCCTAAACAACAAATCATGATGGAGCTTTACAGACAATTTCTTGTATTTATTACAAGCTTAACGTCTGTTTTGTATTCTCTTCTACAGAAACCACTCCAGGACACTGTCAATGCCAGCGATGGGTAAGACCTTGTAACGCATAATATGGTCAAAACAGGGCCACTGGGCTGACACAAATTGTTGTAATATATGCTCTTATGCTAAGTGCTATGTAACTCTATCTAACTATTGAAATACTTAATTTACCAGGAACTAGACTTAGCTTATATGTATAATTCTTATATGTAGAAACTAAACAATAACATGGATTTTTCATAGTTGTAGAGCTTGTTTTATGTATGTTTGTGTGTTGTGTTTGCTCTTCTTCAGGGAATAAGGATTTTAATGTAATCCATCAGCACAGTCACAGTGACATGACCACAGATGGCCCACAGTGAGTACATAGTAACTTTCACCTTGCTCTTAATCTTTGTGAAGGTTACAGATTTTACATGTGTATGTGTTTGTCTTTTCAGAGCGAGACATGAAGCACTTCACAAGTTGACGACATTCTTTTCTCCTAAACCTGTAGCGGAAGAGCCTGCTGACATGTATGCATGATGCATCACACCCACACGCACACACACACACACACACACACCTTTACGCAAGCAAATGGTAACAGAAGTCTAATAATGTTTTCCTCATTCCTTACCACAGCCCTGTAACAAAGACAAGTAAGTAATTGTTTGCAATTATTATATATGCATATATACTGTATACACAGTACTGTATGTACCAGTGTGTATATTCTACGATATACATCTCAGAATGTATGGACTATATATACAGTAGCGGAATTAACTGTCGAAACTGTCGAAAAAGCTGGTTCAAAAATGCTTTTTTATTTTTTTCCAAGATCCTGTGCTTGTGGAAAGAGGGACATTTTCTCCGTAAGTGTACCACACATGCAAAAGCGCACACACACACACACACACGCTCATACATTAGCGGCGAAGAATGCCAGACCTGTTGTGCAACCGGTTTTTTGTGTGTCCACTTTGTGTTACAATGCAGTAACTTATGTACTGTAAAAAAGGTGAGAGACAGGGTTGTAGTTAGTGGGCTAGTAGTCAGCATGGAAAACACACTGATGCCAGTTTGTGTACAAGCAATGTGACAGAGTGTAAAACCCACTGTGTTTTCACAGGCCAACAAGGAGTTCAACACAGGAAGTGAGTGTCGAGCCTCCTGATATGATCCTCTTACCTCCACCTGACCTGTACGCTGACATTTTTCCTGTGAAGTAACGTTCAACTGTCAAAAAGAAGCATGTTCAGTAGGTGTCTGAATAACCTGAACTCATGCATTCCACAACATTAATCTTGACGTGGTGACATTATGTTGGTTTTTATATCATGGAAATAACACTGCTACATGATATTCTCACCGTGAGACTCCTAGCATTGCTCTGGGTCAAAGATGGAATAGTCATTAAACACCTGGCAAACAAAACCAAAGGGAGTTGTCCAAACAGAAACGCAACAACCCATCTGAAACTGGACCTCTGTACAAATGGGACATTTTTGTGCATTCTAAATGAATTCAGGAATCTGGAATTGCAAATGGAGAGTTTGGCTATGGCCACCAAGTGACTTAGTGATCCCAAATGAATATCAATCTTTCTTTTTTATCACTTTTGTGCCATGCTTTATTTACCCTCACTATTAATGTACTTCTGAGTTGATGGTTCAAGTATACAGTATATTATACATCTGCATATTCTAAATTGAAATAAATTTAAAGTATAGCTGACATTGTTATATTATATTAACACACTGAGCGTAGGATAATCTAAAACTACAGTATGAGCAAAAACTTCTAACATGATGAAATGTTATATGTGGTTGTAATTGCGTTTGTGAAAGTCTTTGAAGATTCATGTTTGATGGGACGTGATGGTCTAGCAGGTTTTTGTAGCTCACATCCAACTGGTCTGTGCAGAGCTTTATCCTACAGCTGATGAATAATAAGTATTAGAGAACAGAGTGTAATTATAATCTGAAGTTACATTCCTGTGTGATACTGCTGAAATTTATACAATTTCTTCTCTCAAATAAAAGCTCACTTACTGTGTGTTGGGGTAAGCGCACAGATGTGTTGCGGTGCTCAATTCCGGACATTGATAAACATACACACATCTTTTTTTTTCCTTTTCTGTGTTATATTTATTCAGTTTTACAATAAATACTCATTAAAGTGCAAATCAAAACAGCAACACCATGCAGTGCATAACAATGAAGTCCAAACTCAATCAGACAAAAAATACAAAAACACGGCCAGACGGTTCCAACAGGACAAATGCGCTCACACATGCACATATTTCTCTCCCACACGTTCAGACACACAGAGCATTCTGAAATACAACAATC
>JAODUH010009335.1:0-10262 GCA_027564835.1 Typhlichthys subterraneus
AGAGCTTTCCAATGTGGCTTGGGAAAGGGAGGTTTGGGGTCCCCTGCTGAAGCTGCTGCCCCCGCGACCCGACTCCGGATAAGGGGATGAAGATGGATGGATGGATGGACACTTTATATTAGTGGCCTCAAGACTGTTGCAGAAAATCACTGGTAACGGCAGTAATGTAAGTCGTTTGTGTAGCATGTTGTATATCCTCTTGTGTTTATCGCAGCTCATTACCACGACAACGGAAATTCCAAATCCTCTTACGCCAATGAGCTGCATTCAGACCCTCCTGGGAAGGAAAACCTCATCTGTACAAACAGAGACACACTTTCACACATTCTGATAGGCTGCGTTGTTGAGACACATGGGAGGGAGAGCCTATCCCATTAATAAGCTGTGATAGTTTGATTTACTTTACATAGTTTAGATAGGGCTGACTGCAGCAGGCTGGCTGCATGACCTGGCCATTGACCCCACAAAATGGTAACACATTAACAACTGTCAGAAATTCAAACAGACACTGTACATTCTTTCTCTTTCACTCACACACACACACACACACTCACACAGAGGCTCAGATATGCTACACAATGTGCCTCCCTCTATAATGGTATCAATACTTGGCCACAGAGAATGTATCCTGGCCTGTAATTAGTGGCAGCAGATGGCTGTGAGATCTGTGTGCTGTGTCCATGCATTTATCCAAGCATCAAGCCCTGGCTGTGTTGCATACAGAGTGGACCGGAGAGAGAGAGCGAGAGAGAGAAACTACTTTATATCTGTCTACAGTATATCTACTTAATTCTGAGGAGTGCTAACGGGGCATTAAAGGGGATCAGTCATTCTGTAGAAAGATTGTTGACATTTGAACAAAACAAAACACTTCTCCCTTCAATGCTATAGGGTGCATCTTCAGACGGTCCGCCTTCCACATTGGAAATGCATTGCCAAGGCAGGGATAGTGTACTTTGTGTTCCCATTTACAGAGAGCCAGGGCTGTGTAGAAGCAGCAGGTTGTCTTTTCAACACTAATAACAATTATCATAATAATTGTATTATATTTTGTATTTCAAAACAAATATATACAGTATATCAGACTGCTGATGTTGTAGTGACATACAATCCAATTTTAATCTAAGTGGTGTCCAGGTGAGACACTAGCATCAGGTGCCAACTACAGCAAAATAAACAACTAAAAATATACATATAACTAATGAGGGTAAATGGTAACCTAACATGCCAGATGGATTGCTGTCACAAGCCCATCTGGGGAGCCGTTTGTGAATGGCTATACAAAAAAAAAAAACTTTGCACTTGATTGGATGAACCATCTGGTCGTTTTTGCTGTCGGCACCATAGTCGGCACACCTATACCACACCCGTATAGCTATAAACACAACGCTGATTAGAAAGTTCAGTTGCTACTCTGACACATTCAAAATGATTCCTAGGCTTTCCAGACTGATTCTCACGGTGAAATTAAATTGAAGCTAGGCTAGGTAAATGGCTCCTTCAGGTGCAATACTAGTATTATTCTGTATGAGACATGTATCAAATCACAGCTTCATCAGGGTTGATCTATGGCAGATACAGCTAGCTTGCAATTTGAGAGTGACTGAGGTATTTGGCACCTTAAATCGCTCAGACATGCGTGATTATACAAACACACAGATACACACATGCATATTGTAGGCATGCAGATATAGTTCAACGTGCACAATCACACACTCTAATCCTGGACAGGATGGAAAATTGTAATAATACATTTCTATAGATTTGCTTTAGGAAGCAAAATTGCATAAATGCAACTTGGGAGAAAAGCTTTTCACTGTTCTGGGGATTAAATCTTCCTTCTAAACCCAGATCAAATATCTGATTGTTCAGCCTGCTCCCGCTTCAAGGTGAAGCAAAAACCACACACACACACACACACACACACACACACACACAGAGAGATAGACACACACACACACACACAAAACACATACCTCACATTCACATCCCAGAATCCATGGCCACTTCTCTTTCCTCTCAGGTAAATTTCAAAGCTTCTACTTTATTTAAGCATGAGCCTAATGTCTATGGACACAATCCTCTTTAGGTTCTATAATGCAGGTATTTTAATACCAACACAGAGGAGGGACAGACAGAGAAAATAATGATTCTATGAGCCAGAGAAGTTCTCAAGGATTTAGCCACAGGCCCATTTAATCTGCCTGTCACTGTCTCCAGTGTCTGCCATCATTTGGTCCATCTCCATATCCTTGCTTTGCCTTCATGTCTATTTGCTCAGCTTGTTTTTCTCCTTGTCATGTTCAAGTAGATCCCATCATCTGCTAATGCCCTCATTAGCATTGCCTCCATGGTCCAGTGTCTGGACATGCAGTGCCTCATATTCACTTATTTCTGCTCAAATGAAATACTGAACAGGGGAGATATCTTACAAGCAGTAGCGATGCTGTAAAGTTGCATGATTCAATGTAATTTTGTCACATAAATCTGCACTAGAAAACGTTGTCTTTGATTGTGTGTGCGTTAAACAAAGTTCATGTCAACCAAAGATTTCAGTGAGCATTACTTAGCCAATGCGGCATGTGTTGCATGGCAGGACTGAGAGAAAGACGTACAGGGGTTGTTACTGTAATTACTGTACACAATAGGCTATACAATAGCAACTTACAAAGCAGAAATCAGTAGAACACCAACTCAGTCAATGTAATATCAGCGTGTCAGTAGCTAGACAGTTTTAACCCCCTGCTCTGCAAAGTGCTCCAAGGTCTCTTAAGTGTGGTGGTTACAGTTTGCATCTATAATAATAGATAGTATTATACAGCATAGTAGATAGTACTATATAGTGTACTGGCTGTCTGTCTGGCTGTTTGTGGATGAGAGGAGGCCGGCAACATTAGTCGATGCCAATGCCGTCAATGGCAAGCGGCATGCCGTCCAAAGTATTGTAACTATTTGCAATCTTCCGCGATGGCATTTACAACAAGATGCAACCTATAGTCATCCGTGTTTTGTTTTTTCCTTCCTGCAATGCTGTCCAGAAAACGTTTACCATATACTGGTTTGTCGTCCAATGCCCGATGTGTTCCATGTGAATGCAACATTAGCAGGTACTAAACAGGATCTGCACATTCCGCCATTCAAACTCAAAAAGGGGCTGAAACCTAATTGAAACTGTTTGCAACGTGCAGGCACTTTCAAAATATACATTTATCATTAGCAAAATTGACCTGATCATTTTGCGTTGTAATTCACAGAACATATGACATTCTAGATGCATTGTTATACATATTACTCATTGCGTATTGCAAATTGTTAGTTCCCCCACTCTGCACTTATAGGGAGAGGTGGATTCCTCCCTCTGTGGTCCATTCCTAATGTTTCTTCATCCTTGTGGTAGTGTGTGTTGCTTTAGCACTGGTTCACAGGACTCCTGTGGATTGGGAGCAGGTGTGAATAATTTCTAATCACCCGTCTCCCTACTGTATGTAAGCAAGAGGAGAAATCAGAGCAGGAGATTAAACACGGAAATGGAAGGCTCCACGGTTTGCAGTATATGTGTTGAAAATGGTAAAGCACTTGTCAGACACACTCTACCTACAAATTATCTGTGTGTGGCGTGACAGTGCTCCTCCGCAAGTGATTTGGGGAGAGACGCCATTTGTTTACATGTTAAAGGTGGGCCTATGAAGCCCTTTGAGATTGTAATGTGTTCAAGGACTATGTCAAGTATAAGCTTGACTTCACTTGACTTGGAACACACACTTGGGATATATAGGATGGTTGAGCAGTGGGGAATGAAGGTTCCTACTGAGAAAAATAAGATAACAGTTCTGTGTACTGTACATGTATGTGTGTGAATGCATGCTACAGAACCACTGGTCTACACTTTGCCCTCTAAGGTCAAGTGGAATGTTTGAAACAATAAGGCTGGGTAGCTGCAGATTAGAAGGGGTGACCAAAACCTACCAATTCATATTTCAGACATTGTCAGCAAGCGACCAAAACAAAGGCAAATGGGCTATAAAGCCTGTCACAGTCAGGATTAATAGTCACAGACGGGGACGGAGCAGTCATCCAGCATAGGGAAGATTGACAATGTTTGATTGCAATATTATGCATCAATCACATATTCATCTTCATTCAGCTGTTATGCAGCTTGTGCAGGGATGCACTCCCTCATAAACACTCACAAGCCTGCGTGCACGCACACGATAACACACACACACACACACACAATTATATTGCGAATTCAAAGCAGAAGACGACACACACATTTAAATAACTTCTGCAGAGTAATTTTCACACTTCTGTTTACCTGCTCAGCCGGTGCAACCGTTCCTATTCTACACTGGCAGGGCAGCTCAACAGGCTGAAACCTTAGATGCCAAATGACAGTTTGACAAATTGTTGTAGTCATTTGTACCTACGCAGAAAAGAAGAGGACAGCACATGTAATGTGTGAGTGTGACTGAGATTGTGAGCTCATGTGCCTGCATGTGTGTGTGTGTGTGTGTTGTCTGAGGCATACCTACTGAAGAAAAGGTTTACAAGGTTACAGTTGTTGTTATCATATTGCCAGGTCAGTATAGCTTTCACAATTATTTTTTTTACTGCTATCTGGCTCACAGCAGAGGCTCCCAGAGCACACCAGGCATTGCACAAACTTCAGCAGCTGGCTGTAAGTATAAATCAAGCTTGTGCATAGAGGTTGAAAAAAGAAAGCTCAGGTTGTTGAAGGCCATTAACCAATTACCTGACATTTGTCATTTGCAGTCAATTACTCATATCGCACCCTGTACTAAGGTTGGTAGGATTTCAGAAAGACATAATAGATGTTGTTTTAAAATAACACATCTATATTCAACACACACACACACACCAACAAGCACGGACTTGGTACTCATAGTGTGATATTGAACTAAATTGACAGTCAAAGTGAGCTGGAGCAGAGTGGATGACTTTTTGGGGATAAGTGCATCTCAGGTCTACATTTAATTGCACCCTATATTACTAAGCTTGATAACCCATAATAACATTAAATAGCTTTTTCCACCTGACAGCTACATTTTAAATGTGGGGATGAGGTTGCTCAAATTGAAATGTGCATGCCTAATAGATAATCTATTCAACATCACCCTACTCGCCATTCCATTCCAATCAAGCTAATACATATATTTCCAAAGACAAAAATATGAATGTATGTAAGGAGATATTAGCAAATGTATCCCCTCCAAACATCATGTACAACCATATTTCATTAAATGATCAATATTAAAATGAATGAAAAATGTAATAAATTATTTTCGAGGGACCTTTTGTTTCTGTAGTAAATAACCAAACGACCATTGCTAATTATAAACACACAAACACACACACACACACATGCACGCACACACGCACACACACACACAAATAACTAAACTACACAGCATAGTAAATGGAGTGCATTTATATAGCACCATTATCCAAGTTCCTGAAATGGTGTCATTCTTGATCGTGTTTACAAAATCAGCTATGCATAAAGCACACATATCTTACCTCATAGTCACATTAGTTAGACATTTCGATTTAGTAACGATTAATGGTCGAATTTATGCTAACATATTGGCAAGGGGAATTCTGGGATATGGTGATGATATGACATACGTACTTGCATAGCAAAATCATTTTACAAGTACCGGTAGCCTGTTCAATTTCAAGAGAGCGGGAGATACAGCAATGGATAATAAACATGCAAGTGGGTATAAGACACAAATAATTAAAGAGGAAGCCAAAAATGAAAAGCTACGAAAAACAGATTTGTAGGCTATGTAGCCTATTTCTTTTAGCAAGCGATCTTCTTCCAGAACGGAGCTCAGTGGGACAGAGCAGTCTATCTGAACTTGTCAAGCACAGCGTAAAGCCTGCCTGGAGTGTGCACTTATTAAGTTGAAGTTCATTACTTTATTTAGGCTACTATTTGTCTATTGATCACTTATTGTCAATGGTGAGCCGTCATCAATAATGTTTTCACCTGTCATGGTGCTCTGACGTCAGCTTTCATCGTTGATGTTTGACTTGGGAGATGATAAGACATATGTCTTCCCTGATCTCCTTAAATGCTTATAGCTACTCCTTCAGATATTTAAAAGGTAAAGGGATAATACATATAGCTTTAAAGGTAAAGTCAGCTAATGCAAGATAAATGTAAGCCAATACATTTTGTCAAATTCATCAAAAATCTCCTTGCAATCCGCTAGCTTACAGTTCTCTGTGCGTGTTGAACAAAAAGTATCCAATACTTCTATACATCCCTGGCTCCGTAAATAGGAACATAAACAATGTCCGATGTGTGGGACAGTGCCGCAGAGGGCACAGAGAATATTAAATTTTAGTTCAAATTTAGCAAACATTCTCGAAAATGACCCTGCATTTAACTGAAAATGATTTGCTTGATCACCAGTGATCAAACAAAACCTTTTTTTGGCCTTAGAACAGGCCATAATATAAGTGAATGAAACCTAAAGGCCTGTGCAGAGTATATTGTTAATGAATGCAAAATACAATGTTATTGTAAACTCTATTCTTATTAGTAGGAAATTGGGTATTCATTCATGTTTAATGTGCAATAACAAGGTCTGATGTAAGTTCACAAATCAATGTGTTGAGTACACTGCAACTTGTAATACAAGGCTAATACAAATATATTGTTTATAGACTATAAAGGTTTTTAAATCTTCTGTTGGTATGATCTGAGAGTTACAATAAGAGCTGCCTTAATATATTTGAAAAATCAACAAGACAAAAACCCACACCCTCCTCTGCTCCCTCCATCTGGAGCATGTGTGTGTGTGTGTGCATTCATGTAATTGACAGGCAAGCTAGATGCACTGGACCATGCAATCAGGGAAAAGAGGGGCTGATTGGTCAAACATCTTTTGGGCGGCTGCCAAAATCTAAATGACTTATATAGAGGCAGGGACCATCAACCAGAGCAGACACTAGAGCATTTCACCCACTGATACCAAAATGTATAGCTATCACATGCAGTATATCATGGCTACAGCACCGGTAAATGCTCAAAAACAAGTAAGACTGCGTGGTTTGCAGATTAGAAAACGGTGCTTTTATTGTCACATACACATACATGTGAAATCCATCCTCTGCATTTAACCCATCCCTCACTGTGCAGCACCAGTGGACCAACGCCAGATTGGAGAATGAACCTGACATGTCTTTCTTTTATTCTTATTATATATCTATATATTTATTTGTGAAATAGGTATTCTTAACAGTGGGAATACACAGTCCAACTTAATCAAATATGGCTGTCACTAAACCCTTTCTTTCCTCGCAACAATTAAAAGAGCAATCAGTGACTTCTTCTATACTGCATGTACCCGAGCCATGCAGCAACACAGCAGGTGAGAAGGATCTAAGGGAGGAGATGACAAGAACAGGGGTGGTGGAGAAGAATTGCGATGGCCTGCTAGGGTCACTGATCTCTCTGTGTGTGTATGTGTGTGTGCGTGTGTGCGTGTGTGTCAGGGTTCCCACTAGTCATGGAATTTTTGGAATGTCATGGCATTTTATTCCAGATACAGAAAGTCAGGGAATTGTAGAATTATTTGGGTTGAATCATGAAACATGATGGAATTTAATTTGTAGCATGCCTGAGAGCATTACTGCCTGGATTTTGTGTTTTCCTTAAAATTTCCACCATCAATTGACGGAGAAAAGGCACTAATTGGTGCTTTAAAATTTACCAGAATGCAGTAGAACAAAGTGTTTGTGTCACTCAAGATGTCTGTTTCATGTTGTTAACCTTTGCCATGTTGTCTGCCTCTCGCAGACATCGTTTCCCCGTTCAACACATGGAATCTGTATGTGTGTGTGTGAGTGTGCATGCGTGTGTTTGTGTGTAGACCCACCTCATACCCATGAGCAGCTCTCACAGGCTGAAAGCAATAATGTGCCACTCATTTTGAATGCATCCATTTTCAGTGTGTCCCTCCACGTACAGAGTGAGTCAAAACATAGCGTTTTCTAATGTGTGGAAGATAACAGCTAGTGGCGCAGGCAGGTGGCTATTAGGCCTGATAAATTATGAATCAGGTTTACCATACTGACTCGGTCCCGCCAGATATACGTATATTAATCTTGGGTGTTTTTTGTATATAATGAGATTTTAAAGTGATTGAGAATATTATTGTGTGTGTGTGAGAGAGAGAGATGGAATAATGTGTGTGTGTGTGTGTACATACAGTGTTTTCACACCTTGTCCCTTTTGAGCTGTCGAAACAAAAGAGCGATAATTCAGCATATGTGAACACTGGAAACAAACTTAGACCCCTCTGAAGCAACCTGTAGTCTGAGAAATCCAGAGCAGCTACAGAAGAGGCCTGAGACCCTATCAGAGCTGAAGTGGATCATAAAAAGAAGCGAGTCCCCTTTCTTTTGGTCCACTTTAAGAGGAGTTTTGTTCGTTTAAAGAGGGCTACAGTATATGTGAAAACACCCATAAACTCAATGCTGTTTCAGCTTGTGTGTGTGAGTGACTTTTTTTGCTGTAAAATCAGAATAAACTTTGTTATTGCTCAAATGAGTGTGTGAGAGAGAGGGAGAGGGAGAGTGAGAGAGGGAAAATGTGTTAGTGCTTGGAAGTGATGTTAACATAATTAGGTGCTAATGGCTGCCTCCTTGTGGGGCCAGTTTGACTGTGTGATAAAGACAAATGAGCTGACAGCAAAGAGCAGTTCTCAATCCGCCAGACAATATCCACCTTTCCATCTCCCCCTCTCTCTCACAAATACCACACGCACATTGAACGCGCATTAACCAGAGTCCATGGAATCAGACCAAGCTGTCCTGAATGAAAGTCCAATTAGGAGGAGGCAAGTACCCAAGTTAAGCCCACTTTTTTCTTGTTCAGTAAACGCTCCCTGGTGACACAGGGCTGGAGAGAGGAAGCTGAGAAAGAGACAGGGAGGAAAGACTGAATAAATCCTCTCTCCATCCATATGTGATTTACAACCTTTAATTACAGCAAATAAACAAACAATGCAACCCTCTGAGAAATAAACTCTTCCACGTGTTTTCCACGTTCACTCATGATTTTCCCAGCAACTGATTAAGCGATTCCCTTAATAATTAGCGATAATTTGAAAAACAGGAAGAGGGAATCCCACTAGAGTGATGCAAATCCCAAACTCCACACCGGCGGATATCAAGCATTTGACCTGTGGCCCCAACCCCCCAAATTGCAAATGTTGAATTTATTTATTTATTTATTTTCATGAGCACTGTTGTATAATTAAAAGTAATTTCACGTTGTAATTTTCAATTATGTAGGGGAAATGTATTGGTATCAAATAGATTCTGCAGTTGAAGATGGATGTGTCTTAACAGACAGATACAGTGTACGGTGTGTCAGGTTAGAAATGAGCCCCCAGCCCCCCACACACACACATTCAAACACAAATACAGTACATGCACACATAGCAAAGTGATTGCTCATTCCGCTCAACCCTGACCTGTGCAGTAATATCTGGCGCTCCCACCACCGAGACGTCAGTCACATGGTTGCTGTGGCGAGAAAGTTAGCAACCGTCTGTCAGTCACACAACTGGCTGCAGGGTTCGCACACACACACACACTGTATGCGTGTGTGTGTGTGTGTATATATACACACACACACACACACACACACACACACACACAAACAAAAGTGAATGAAACTCCTATATATGGTGGATTAATTACACACAAAGTGAAATAGTTCAAGCCTGTATTTGTTTTATTGTTGATGATTACGGCTTACAGCTTACAGCAGAAAAAGTATGACAAAATAAGATGCATCAGGCAACACGTGCATGGTGCATGAAAGTGTCCATGTGTTATGCATAAGAAAAAATGAAATGGCATTACTCAATCGCTCTGAAACAATAAAACATTTTAATATCAATAATAATGGAATCCAAATGTGTGCATCTCACTGAGCCATTGCTTTACATTTTCTAATATTTGCATTATTGCTAACTTTAAGTAGTGCCATAACAACAAAGAGAATGCATTGTTGTTATGACACTTGGTAAAGTTCTCATCCAGCCCTTTGTTTACCCCTACAATCCTGTTTGCTTGACAAAGCTAGAATTTCTATAATGGAGAGAGCTTGCCCTGAGCCCCGAGCCTCTCAAAATGAACCTCCAAAACTGCAAGGTAGGAGAAAGTAGACTTGTTCATCTTTAATTACAAAACAGCAGGGAATTAGTGTACATACATGG
>JAODUH010009335.1:10272-30162 GCA_027564835.1 Typhlichthys subterraneus
CCGGGATTTTGTTTAAAAAAACCCCCCCCCCCACCCCACCCCACCCCACCCCACACACACCCACACACACACACACACACATTAATATACTGTATGAACAATGCATTCTGTATATGTGCTAGAGAAAAAAAACATGGTACCCGCGTGTACTAACAGGCACAAGACAAACATTTCGTTAATTCACACTGACTAAATTTGACTGTGCCATTATTACATAAGCTTTATCGTTAGGTCATTGTATATTGTGCATTGTCATTAAATGCATCTACTGCTCAGAGATGTGAGAACATTTGCAAATAAAATATAATATCTGAATAAAATACAGTATGAATCCTAAATATATCAGCAAATTAATCTTTACAAATATTTGGAATGCATATTTCAACTTTTGATTACACGTTTGGCCTCCGGCATCTTTCAAGAATCCAAGCATGAATAAATATTGACAAATGAAAGCCCGGTGTCTCTTTCTTTGCTCTGTCTGCATTATGAATGGCATCACATTACATTAGGTTGCGGGATAATGATAAGAGAACAGGCGTGCTGGTTTTATGAGTTATGCATAAAATAAATCCTTTGTATGGCAAGCTGATTTAAGCTGTTTTGATGTGTGTTGGCCATACCTTTGTGTGGCCATTTTTACCTCTTCAAACTTTAAATGCATTCATAAGACAGTTTCATAAGACAGTTAGTAATGTTGCCTCATTGCATGTGAGAAAGATTGTGGGTTTAAACCCAAGATAGACATGTTAGATTAAAGTGAGTGTATATATATATGTATTTTTGTCACTAGTGGTCACACTGACATCAATGTGGAGAGCTGAGCTTCTGAGAAAGTACCCTATGTGATTGAAGAGAGATGTGTTTTTTGTTTTCATTAAGTTCAAATATCAACAATATTTAACCATATATATAGATTACCTTTTCTGAACAACTGGCCTGGCTTTGCTTAGGCCACCTCCCTTTCAGCTGAACTAGGTGTCTAGTCTACATTAGAGTTGCACCGTACAATCTGACAACACCATTCAGTTTAATTAATATGCTTTAAGTTTTAGAAATGACAAGACTGAAATGACACAATCTTATATTAAAACCTTATGCCTTATTTGAACTAATTTGCCATTTATAGTTGGCATATCCCTATGCAGTTATAAGCTGTCGGAGGTTTGCACTTCCCACACTGAAGTTGGAATTGCGGGTACGTTGTGTTCAAGTGCTTTGTTGTCGGAGCCATGAGTGCAATATACAATATTAATTATTTGCAATGCACACGTTAGAATGCATGATTCATACATTTCCCAATGCTCATGTATATTTCAGATATGTGTTTGATACCTGAAACAAAGCTAATGTTTCAGACACACACACACGACAGGGATGGAAACGTACGGGAGTTTAAATAACAGACACAAACAGCAAGCACAAACTCAGATACAGTAATAACCCACAAAAGGAAGAACCACTCAATACAAGCACAAAGGGCCAGTGATTAGCACCGACGTGGCAGCACACCGGCGAAAGGAAGGCCTGATCGCTCACTCGGACCTGGGTGTGACAGTAGATTACCAATAGTTCAAAAACGTCCTTTATAGATGCTCTGCGCTCGGTGTCACAAGTATCTAAATCATGGATTCAAAAAATATTTACAATTTACTGTCGTGTTGAAAGGTTGAAGGTCACCCACTCTGGAACTCTGATATCTATCAAAATGATTTCTGAATTTCCCACTCAGAATTAAGACTTGACATGATTAGCACATGAACTTGATATTCGTGCGCTATTTCCAAGTCGGAAACTTCTATTTACCAAAAATGTAATATGACGTGAAGGCACAAAAGTGGTGTGTGTCATTTCGAGGAAGTCTGTGCTGCACCTTTGCCTAAAGCTCGGAAACACGTGTCTGTGCTAACACGTGGTCTGACCAGGCACAGATACAGTACTAGTGCAATATTTTTGTGTTGTTGTTATTTACACCAATCTAGTGTTGTGCCACCCTTGACTGACACAGCCTTTACTGCACCCCAGGCCCATTTTGGTGCAAGCAATGGCTCCCAAAAAAAAAACACCAAAATTGTCACTTTGTCTGCCTAAGCGCTACTGCAGTGTCCGCAAATTAGCGCAATATGTCCCTATGTCGTGCCTGACAGCTGGGATTCAACCATTTAGTACCACATATTTTACAGTAATAATAGCCATCATTTTGCATGTGATCAATTGCCCACAGAACAGTTACCAGCAGCCATATTTGTAAGACAGAATCACAGTATGAGTCGCTGTGGGTCAGGTAATAGCAGGTCCAGGCGGGTATTAAGACAGTGAAATATTGCTGTTCTAACTACATTCCTTATTATGATAGTGTGTGTATATAATGATGTGGTTTATGATCTGAGCATGTTTCCCAGGGGCAGGTCCTTCTAGCTAATAGATACATAAGTATTATATAAATATGAATCCAAATAGAAATGGATGCACACATGCACACAATGACTTCTGGCATCTGGATATCATGACATACCGTAGCTTTACACCGTATGAGTCACACACAGCAAACAGACTTATAGAGGGCTAATTGGGGGGGACAGAAATACTGTACTGAGCAGGCAGTAGCCACAAACCATGGACCAAGGACCCACAAAAACTGCAGACCTGTCTTCACATCTTTACTGATATGAGATGTTTTATCTGCCATTATAAGGGTCAGATTTCGAGAACCGCCCGCCCTACAGGATACTTATACTTACTAATAGTGATACGTACAATCATTGCAAAAATATTTTTTAGCATATTTAAATATACGTTGCCTCACTATTACTGGCCATTATTTATCAATATGACTATTTTACCATACTTATTCTACAATACCTTAAGAGGAAGACTGTGTGTGTGTGTGTACACATTAGTGAAAGAGTGAAAGATAAGGCTTGATTTTCTTTTCCAGGCCGTGTCTTATTATACCAGCAGCAAATGGATATCTTACATAGCACAGCTCATAATGAGTCCCTTTTAAACACACAAGTGCATGGCCTGGCAATTAAATTTTGACCCTATTCTTTCCCATCCCACCCCCAACCCCACCCACGCACATGACATTTACAGATCATTACCATGTGACAGTGCTTCAGACTTTCCGAGACGGTACATCAGAAATTGAAAAAAATGTTCGCAAACAATATAGGATATATATATTAGGGTTGTGAGCTTTATTGCGTTAATCTCTGCGATTCATTTGAACTGTAAAAAATTAATTCTTCCATCCATCTATATTCACTTATCTGTAGTCTGGTCACTGGGGCAGCAGTTCCAGCAGGGGACCCCAAACTTCTCTTTCCTGAGCCACATCATCCAGCTCTGACTGGGGGATCCCGAGGCGTTCCCAGGCCAGTGTGGAGATATAATCTCTCCACCTAGTCCTGGGTCTTCCCCGAGGCCTCCTCCCAGCTGGACGTGCCTGGAACACTTCCCTAGAGAGGCGCCGAGGGGGCATCCTTACCAGATGCCTGGACCACCTCAACTGGCATCGGCTTTACTACAAGTTCCCCGCAGATGGCCAAGCTTCTCATCCTATCTCTAAGGGAGACGCCAACCACCTAAAAACAATTTGCTCCAATTCTCCAGCAAATCTCCTGATTCATTGTCCCCTCACTCGCGAGACCCTGAGGTTCTTGAGCTCCTTCACTTGGAGTAAGGACTCATTCCCTACCTAGAGTAGGCACTCCATTGGTTTCCTGCTGAGAGCCATGTCCTCAGATGTACCGGTGCTAATTCTCATCCCAACCGCTTCACATTCGGCTGCAAACCGATCCAGTGAATCCTGGATATCACGGGCCGATGATGCCATCAGGACCACATCATCTGCAAAAAGCAGCGATGAGATCCCCAGGCACACCGAACCGCAAGCCCTCCTCATCACAACCTCGATATCATGTCCATGAGTATCACAAACAGGATTGGTGATAAAGAGCAGTCCTGGTGGAGACCAACCTCCACTTGAAACGAGTCCGACTTACTGCTGAGAGTCTGTACACAGCTCTCGCTTTGGACATACAGGGATTGGATTGCCCTTAAAGGGGACCCCTTCACCCCATACTCCCGCAGCACCTCCCACAGTATCTCCTGAGGAACCCGGTCATACACCGGAAAGACATACTCCCAGGCCCCCTTCAGAATCCTTGCGAGAGTAAAGAGCTGGGTTAACGCAATTGACGCAGCATGGTCTATCTCCTTTAAAATGACTACTTGTGGTGGTGAGCTTTGAGAGGGCTGACTGCACCAATTCACACGAGCAAAGTGACTGGAATAATAGCATGATGAAGGACAACGGTGGAGTTTTAGATTGGAATAGTTTCCTGATGGAGCTTTGGACAATGGCGGTGGAATGTACCATTTGAATTTGCAATGGAAAAATAAAATACAACCGAAGCATTTCTACTTTAGCTATCATACAAAAGCAAAAACACCCAGGTTATTCGTGACGTGACTCGAGGTTACAGGATAGAATGCAATCTTCTGAGTGCGTGCTTGTGCTTGTTGTCTGCTATCGTTAATGTGGTTTAAATGTGTTCATTGTATTTCACTTGTGTTACTTTCTAAAATTATGATCCAAACTGTGGTAAGAACCTGTGGTTATTACATCGGTACGGTATCACTTTTCCTCCAGGCACACGAATTGAGAAAACGTTGGTTGGTTATAAAAAGAAAAGGTTTATTAAGCTGCCAGTGACATAAAAATGTAGCCTATCCCATAAACATTGATCGAACTATCCCACCTTTCCTTCACTCTCTCCCGTCAGCTATTCAGCTTCTTTTATATACACACACCATCCACGTGTATTTTAAAAAAAAACATGTAAATATTGCCGCTTCATACTTCCGTACCACGTCGCCCTATGTGACGACGTCACAGCTACCCTTGCTCTTTAAATACCTACAGCATACTGTAGGCTTATGTAACACCTGACTGCTTGCATTGTCTGTATCTTCCCAATATCTTTAAAGTTAAACTAGAAGTGTTCTCTTTGATGTTCCAAACTGTTGCTGGTTTAAAAGGTGTCTTTATAATGTTTTCAACATTAATATAGCAGCAAACAAGCTCTGTGATGGGCCTGGGTTTGAATCTGGCCTGAGGTAATTTCAAAATCCTTCCCTGATATCTCTCTCCCACTTGCTTCCTCTATGTCTATACTGTCCTGTCTATAAAATAACAAAAAGCACCAAAAAAATGTAAATGTCATTAATCGCGATTAATTGCAGAATTTTTTTGCGATTAACTATTTTTTTAAATTTTTTTACTGATTCCAAGCCCATATATATATATATATATATAATTGTTATTGCTATTGTTGGCATGATGAAATAATATGATTGAATTAAATCCTATTGTAGCTCAGATCACTAACAGTTTCTTGCATGATAGGGGGTACTATAAGGTCGACTTGAAATGCTATGGGGGTACAGTACTCAAAAAGGATAATGTTATAGGTGACCATTAAAATGTTGTTAGGTGACCTTATCAATGCTGTTGGCATTGATAAGGTTACTGTTGTCTGTTACCGTACTGTGGTTGAAACCTGTGGCCTGATTTATTGGTTCCGCTACTGTGCAGTAATCAGTACACTCACATGTAGTTATACGTAATCATGTTATAAATTACACAAGGGTGGGAAGATTTTGATCCTCATGAGGAGGCTGAAAATTGACACCGACAAGGATTTCATTAATTGAGGGGAAAGAGGGGAAGTGAAGGAGAGAGAGAGAGATCTGATGTTGGATCAGGGAGACATGACATCTGCTATGATGATAGGGGTTCTGGACCACACCAAAAACGCCCATCTCAACACACAGCATGTTTAAGCTCAGAGGATTCATGAGTCAGAGGCGAGCTCAAGATCAAATAGCCTGTGACATTCATGACAATTTGAAAACTTGATCCACAGAAATAGATAACTTATCCAACACAAAAGACTCCCATCATTTAGAGCTCTAAATTAACATTTTTGTATTGCATATATATATAACATTGAGAGTATTGCATTTTCTTTTCTAGAAAGAAAAACAAAAAAAAAATGTTCTAAAACTGGTGGAAGATACTTAGGTTTGTATTATTTGTCTATGGTGTTCCCCTGCACACATGAAATCCACAACACCAGAGCTTCATGTTTTTTTAGCTTCACTGCTTTAAAAATGACGACCTTGGTGGGCGGAAAATTCTCAGCGCAAATTTCCAGGGCCTTGAACACAGCATTAACGATGCACATACTGCATGCGTACATGCGCACGTGTTCGTTTGTCTTTCCCGGTGCCTGTCTGTGTGAGTGTCGTATACCCTCGCCGGCTCATTATAGCAGGACACTTCTATGTGTGGCATTTACCTTTGAACTCTGCTCCACAGAAGGCACAATTACTGAAAGGCCAGACACGTCTCCAACTGTCCATCATGCACGCTCACCTCTGCTGTGCTCAGCCTGCTCTGACATCCCTGCCACTCGTTTGTCCACCGTCGCCCTTGGGACTCCTGTTGAGCTGCAGGTGGGAGAGGAAGAGTCAATCTGACTTGTAGTTTAAAGAGAGGGGAGAAAACTTGTTTTTTTATTCATTTACACTTGACACCACACATTTTCTCTCTCTCTCTCTCATCTGCCTACTTTTAATTAACCACAGCCGCCTCTTTTTTCCCTTCGTTTTTTTCTCGTCTCTAAACAAACAGAGATATTAAGTGGAACGTTCGAGGCAAGGGAACAAGGTTGACAGAGAGAGCACGATGATGGAGAGAGGAGTGAAAAACAGAGAGAGAAGAGGAGCTTGATTAGGGGCAGTAACAGGCCAGCTTCCTGTACTCCTCTCTCCCCCCTGGCTCTTTCCACCAGCCACACTCACCCTACACCCTCAGGTATAGTCAAGCTCTTTCCCAGCAATGAGGAGGAAGAGCGCTTAAGAGGAAATTGCACGCAGTCCTTCAGCGTGACAAGACGAACTTCAAACAGCTGTCAAAAGACAGGGTCAGGGGTCACACAGGAAGGGTGGTCCAGAGACAGATACATGGGGAGAAGAGCTGTGTGGGATTTTTGGCCACAGGAGATGACAGAAGGGGGGCTGAGAAAAGACGTGGCGGCGCTTTGGCAACCTCACAGCTAAAAAGATCACTGTCAAAAACAGAAAAGCGTTATTGCTCAAAAGAAAATTGGCGACAAAACTAAACCCTGGATTAAGGAGGGAATATTCAGTACAGCATGGCTATCCCCACTGCCGCAAAGCTTAGGGGTCAATTAAACAAAGTATTTCACCAGCAGAGGGAGGTTATTCACTTAAGAGATTTCAAAACCAATTCACATACACGTCCCACAGTAAATGTATCTATTTTTTATAGATGGTTGCAAATCTGTCGCACTACAAGCATGTCAGAATTTGACGTGGTAGTAGAAAACTTGAAGTTGCAACAAAGATGTGGCAAGTGGCACAGGATTGTTGAAGTTGTGTAACATAACGTAATTGTTATTCATTAACTGGCCAATGGGTGTCACTGTGTTTGTATCGTATGCAAGGCTCAGAAATTAAGATCAAAGTGGGGCAAAGTGTTTTTGACCGCTGTAGCATTAAGTTCAGTGGCCGGAAGGTTAGAAAAAACACTATACAGTCGATTTACCACCATTAGCCTCCAAGTCAAATAATTATGGAAACACTTTCTTTAACTTTCAAGCAATTACACAAGACACGAGGTACAACATGTTTACATTTTATTACGACTTAAGATACCTGTTGATAACCTGACACACCAGATATCTGTGTCTGTTATGACAAAGCCATCTGGGGAACCTTCCAATGAAACTGTTTCCAAAGGGCAGGTGCTTACAAAAAAATACTTTGCACGTGATTGGACGAACCTGTCAATCAGCAGAGTCTGTCACCCACTCTTGCAGTAGTCTGGAGAAGAAACATATTTTCCATTGAGAAAAGTATTTGCTCTTCAAATACATTCTAATCACTTTAATACAATATTGTTTTATCTAGGCTTTTTCGACTCAAGTTGTTTACAAGTCACCTACGTCGCACCTAAACAACGCCCGTCGCTAACAGTATGATGCTGATTGAGAACAGGTTAACTGGCCTTAAACACAACGATTTCCAATATCTTCAGACTAATTCTCGCAGCGAAGTCAAACTGAAGCTCGTGATATCAGGACGGTCTTGCGAGGCTAGACTGTTGAGGAAGAATACATACAATTTAAGGTATAGTCAGCTATTGAAAGCTATTCTTAAGCTAATACGCTTTTTGTCAAACTCACCAAATATATCCTCACACCAGCAGAACAAAAATGTATACAACTATTTTATTTAAACAGTCACGTGGTTTGCTTTTCCCATAAGCAATAAAATGAATGTAAAAAATGTAAGAAGGGCAATGTCTTTCTGTCCAAATAGTCCAAGCGTCTCCCGGAGCCAGCGCTTCCTTCCTTGTTAGCCGCGGTCCGATTGTCTCTATCTATTGCCTCTATAAACAGCAAACAATCAAATCAGTGCAGGTCCTCGCATGCCCGGCGACACATACACACTCGCACACAGTCCGTACACTTCCCTTAGTGTTGGGCAGTAAATGCCGAAGATCCTTCCGTGACGCAGTCACTCCTGGGTTGGTTGAGAGAGCGAAGTTCCTTTTTCGTCCTGGCAGAACCACCCAGAAACATACCTGGGAAGCTTGTAACGTAGCAGGAACAACCACTTTTATATTGTGCACGCCATGGCACGGCGAATAGTTTTTCTGAGGTGTGGCTTCAAGGAAGCCTATTAGTCAATTATGTCCCGTTCCTTTGAGTCCTTATAATATTAAAATTAACACTTCAAGTAAATACAACATGCAACACCACAGCAATTTAGAAAACATAACAATTTAAACATACAAGAAAAATGCTTAAAAAGGCTCTAGAACTGTGACATTAGCAAGCATTCTTGAGAATGACCCAGCCTTTGAATTATGTTTAAACAGAAAATTATTGTCTAAATTGACCTATACCAAGCCCCACACCTTTTTGCATGTCCTACAATAACAGATGAGCATTTGTGGTTTTCTTGTCTGTTTTCCTGCTATCCACCTTATACTTATTATCTTAATATGATTTCCCATTAATTATAGTGCAGCAATAATAATAATAGTTACGGTGCTTCATTTTCAGTTAGCAACTATCTGTTATTAGCCTATATTAGCAATGGCACATTACAGTGATTTACCCGTTATACCCGTGTATTTAGTTTTTTTGTGAATCGTAAATAAAGTTAATGTGAGTTGTTGTGCATTTTGTTTTTACATTGGAAATCCTCCCACACATAGAATTATTCCCTTGATTCGACCCCCAGCATATATTGGGTCCTCTTATTGGCAGATATACTGGTTTATGAGTAAATACAACACTTCAAATATAAATGCTAATCCACCCAGATGTCAAAATCCCAAAAGTAAATCCACGCCATTCATAGGCTATCTTGTCAAGGGGACCCAGTCACATGTCATATTACCAGCATAAAATGTAAAAAATCAGGTGCCTGACAAGTGCCCGTATATATTATTGGGTATAAAAATGTGTTTATATTGTTGGTATAGCCAACCATGGCACAGAATAAACCTGAGCTCATCGTTCCTCTCTGAGCATAGAGTGGAAGTGAGGAACATTACTGGTTACCATGGCGGCGAACATACAGTATGACGCTTAAGAATAAGGTGGATAGACTACTATGCTGTTTTGTCCAACAGCAACAGTAACAAACTTGGGATAGGTAAATTGTGGCAAAATGTGCATATTTCCTTTTTAATGTTTTAATTATTACTATCTGTAACCATGGTCAACCACATGCCCGAATTCCCGGTGCTGAAATCTGGCGCTGTGAGATATATATATATATGATGTAAAATTAATCATAGCAGCTCGGGATCCATCTTAGAAATAGGCAACAAGTTGCTTCAATGAATGTCAATTGTCAAAGTGGGATTGTTGTTTGTAGTTATTATATAGTTCTATGGTTTATACAAATCATATCCGCTACAGTAGATTTCCACGAGGCTGCCAGCGTTCACATGGTGTATCCACACAATATTGTCAGAAACAGATATTAAATTAGAGATACAGATACTATATTATCTAACATCATGACACATGAACCATACTGTATAAAACGAAACATGTTCACTCATTATTCAGTGCGTCACCACAAGACATTGACACATATTGGCTATGCCATAAACCAGTTTGCATCAGTCTGCATGAGTGGTGAACAGTTAACCTATAGTGTGTTTATAGTCCCCCGTTATAATAGAATTGTGAACTGACTTACAAAGATCCCTTTATGAAATCTCCATGGAGATATAGGTGAGGAGAAACACGCCTCGCAGCCAGTCTGGCAAAATGTATTTTGTGTGTGTGTATGTATGTGCGTCTGAGAGGTGTAACGGAGTAATGTAATTTGTGATTGTTTAACCCCAGAGCTGTAGGGTCTCTTGTTTTAATAGAGTTGCAGATTAGTTTTGCTATCCCGCATAATTGGATAAGTGATAAAGCATACTGTGCTTTCCTTATCCTGCTATTACACTCCACACACAGTAAAATCAAGCATCTTAGCATTGGCTGGGGAGAAGGGACTCAATAGTTCAATAACTGTAATCTGCCCACAATATTATCTTTAGCAGATTACAGGTGAAATGTTTTACGCCTGTCATTTGAGACAATGGATTATATCTCATCCCCTTCATTCCTCAAGATAAAAGCTATCGCTACTTGTCTGTTGTGATACGTTTGTTAACATACATCCTGTCTTCCCTCCTGATATAACAGTGTCTCCTAAAGGTAGATATCTCCTAAAGGTAGATAATGCAGTATGTCTGCCATTTAAATAAGTCAGTGTCATTTATAAAACTAACTCCAATTTTAGTAATTTCATCTGAAGCATAACAATATTTAAACATAATTCATTCTGATATACTGGATTCACGCAATTATTGCATAAATGATTATCTTACAAATGTGATTTACTAAAACAGATGTACTTCAAAATGATTATCAGCAAAATGCTTCGCTGCGTGCTAATGGGGTCATTACTATAATATTGTATTGTTCTGAATGTAGGTTCAATGCTGATTTATGATGATGCTCATTTTAGGTGCAGGGAGGAGAGCAACCATCTGCTCATACTGGGTCATGACACATCTCCGCTTAGGTAAGCCTTCACCTTGATAGCTGGCTTGTGTCCCAGTGTCTGTGTGTGTTTGTGTGTGTGTGTGCACGCGTGCGTGTGCGTTCAGCATTTGTATATTCATGTAGGCTACCTGTGTATGTTAGTTTGCACTGTGACATGGCACACATTTGTTTGCTCACACTGCCATGTTTTGAAAGAAGTATATTTGTAAAAGTGGTTAATAATTGAACACATTGAAATGACATTTCATAATACAAAGGACCTGTGGTGAGCAATTTTCACATGTGTTTGTTCCAGGCTGCATGGGTGAAACGAGCAGTAAGGGGAAACATACAGATATTGGGACAGTTGGGTACAGATGCCACAGAAGTGGGATTGCAAGGCAGCACTCTTGACTCAAACCGACTTAAGCAGGAGAATGACTTGCTGTCAGATTCTGTCCAAAATGAGATACAGTATTGCGGATTATCTTAGTATCACGCCATACCGTGAAGTGAAGCATGTCTGAGAGGATGTGTGTTTGAGCCTACTCTTGTGCATGTTTATGTGATGTCACTGGCAGAAATGGGAGTTGAAACGCGCTGTCGGTGAGCGCAGGAGGGGGCCTTTCTCTCTAGGCATCTGGAGATCTGCCTCCGCTAAACTCAAGCATGCAATCACAGGGGACGCTGAGCTCAGAAGGGTGGAGCCACAGCTGCGTAAAGCATATGTGCACGTATACGCAAAGCATAGCACATACTCAGTGATGGCTTGATTTCATTGTTTTGTTGCTGCTTGTATGTATGACTGTTTGAAAACAGACTCTCAGACAACTCTTTGAAAATATCCAAGGAAACGTGTCTTTCTTAGCTGTTGGGAAAAAGGAAACCATTTCTTTTTAGTTTGCTCTTTACTATTTGAAAAATATAAATAAATTCAGACAATGATAAGGTAGTTTATATTCTAGAAGAATATGATTGGTTCACTTAGGCTGTCACTCAATTAGAAAGTGTAATCGGATTAATTGCACACATTACATGCAAATGTTATTTTTATTTTTTATTTATACAATAAATAGAAACATTTGCATAAAGCTGGCATATCATGTTATAAATAACACTTTCGGGGAAAAAAACATTTGGGTCAAAGTTTGAACAGGTAAAAATAAGTGATTTGTTAATAACCATTAATTATCAAGCATGCGATAATTTGCAATTACATATTTTAATCTACTGACAACCCTAGTGCATAGTTGTATAACAATGTTTTATTAATAATGTCAACTTTTGGTGTAGAGTATATGAAATGATCCCTTTTCTCATATTTTACTTGACAAATCATTTTCCCTCATTTAATGCCCTTTCATTGGTTCTTCAATCTGTTATTGTTTTTGTCTCTACATCTATCTTGAGTGAGTAGTGCAGGAGATATGAATTTCCATCGCCCCAGAATGTCTTTCATTGCCTTGCCCGGACGAGGTAGGTTGGGTTCAGTGTTAAATACAACAGAAAAGGAAATCTAATCATATCGGTACTGTGCGGCAAAATGGGTTACACTGTAGACATGCTGGGCCTCAAAGGGACAAGAGCCAGAGTCATCACTGCTACAAGGGAAAGCTAATTCTGGTATTTTAGAGGGCATGAAAAGAACACCAGAGGAGAAGAGGAGGCAGCGACCAGATCTGTTCAGATCCATAAAGCTTGCATAAGACACACGTGATGGGGATTTACAAGGATAATACCAGGTTGTAATGGATAGGAATATACGTGTGCAGAGCCATAGAGGCAAGCAGACAGACTATGGCAGAATGATGAATAGATAGTTAACATTTGGAACATTCAACGTTATTTTCACTCTTGCATTTGCTGAGTTTCTAATTACTGTACATGTGGCCTTGAGTCTGGGTGTGCTTCTTATCCATTGTACTGCAGTGAATAGGCAGAACTTTCAGCAGCAGGCATAATTAATACCCAGTTGAATGGATGAGAAATATGATTTATGGAACAGAAAGAGATGATAGTAGACTGGTATAAAGTGAAAGGGAGAAGGTGGATTGAGAGTGTTCTGTTGAGTGGCAATGAATCACGGCTGATGTGAGCACAGGCATTAACTAGCTCAATGTAGAGTCAGTGTCCTCTAGAAACACTCCAGCTGTAATTTCCCTCTTGTGAGATGCTGTCACACAACACAGCAACTATTTTGGCTAAAAATGTCTACCACTACCACCATACAGATGTTCACACTGTAAGTACATACTTTACATGAGAAGGCCAACAGTGGATGCCAGAGTTCTAATTTGCTATGTGTGATGCAGAATGTGCAACATGCAAGTAAGTGAATATGAGAGAGAGAGAGAGAGAGAGAGGCAAAAGGGTCTAGCTGCAGAAAGGCACTCTGGGGCAGGGGCACTGTCGGGCATGTGGGCGGGGCAGGGGCACTCTCGGGCCTGTGGGCGGGGCTTTGAATATAGGCTATTATTGAGTTGAGTCCAAACTGGATTGTAGTCAGCCCAGAGACTTTATGTATATGAACAAAATGTATGCAATACTACATACGCATTGGGGCACTAGTTAAACTACATTTCTGAGTAGAGCGGTGGTAGCAGCGCTGTTTTCTGAATCAAATAGCTTTTCAGTAGTGAAGCTCTTTAATTGATAAAGTAGTGATGTAGCGTCCACAGAAGCTACATTTTCCCAGGCATTTCTGAATCTGCAGCTCAAGCTTAAGTCTTGATACAACTGCTAAGAACCACTACATAAACCCATTGCATACACTGACTTAGGCTACATGTGTAGCCGATAGAAGCACTTCCATATGATGGTGCGTAGACTTATCACTGCGCTGATGCCTGAGACTTTGATGCAGAGGATTGAGGAGGAATAAAGACAAGACTGTTTAATAAACAGTTGAACTGAACAGTTTTGCCCTGTTTATTTGCTTGTTTGACTTACAATTTTGAATGTTGGTACAAAAAAATTGCTTAAATGTAGTTAACTATTTAACGCAGAGTAACTGGTAGCTCAGTGTAGCAGAGAGTGAGCCCTGTTACATCAGCTCACTACATTTTAAATGTAGCTTGCCCAACACTGTACATACGTTAGTTTATTGATTCTGCCAGGTGATTATTTCCTTCATTAATTCTTCATTAAAGAATACATTCTGTTTAAAGACCAGAAGAAGTGGGTTATTATTCAGAATATACTGTACAATAACTAGTTCTACACATCACAGGACAGTTTATGAAATTGTGATGACAATTCAGATGTATATAGACTTGTATATGATTATGTAGTCAAAATAGTGATGTTGAAAATTGGGGAATTAAATAACTACTTCGGTTCATGGCAAATACATCTCATTAAATTGTTGAATACCAGGCCGAACAGTGTCAGTTCCTTTGGCCCCACGTACAGACTACACACTGCAGAGTCTGTACAGAGTGTATAGAGAGCGCAATAGATAGCTTGGGCATGCAAGAGTATTGTATAATATATTGTAGTTTGCGGACTGTCACAATCCCAGCAAAAGTACATTTTCCTTTTTATCTTTAGAACACAAAATGAATAGACATTAAGTACAATGTAACAAAGTAATACATGTATTTATAACTGCATAACTACACTATATGTAGCCCTTCTGTTTCACCTGGTCTTTGTCGGTTATTGTTTGTTGTTCCTTACATTAAAATCTATTGTTTATCGAAGCAAACATGCGCCTGGTTCCTGCCCCTTTTTTACTCCCATTACAGAATAACCGACCGATTTGGGGACCAGTGATTTTTTTATTTTTACTGGTTTGTTTGTGCCACCAAGTACACTGCGGAAGCCTTCCTGTGTCCGTGGACTGAGCCCGAAATGCTGGAGCAAAAGAACCGGCAAATCCTTGCTTATCGAGGCCACAAACACCGTGAATAGCGGGCGGGAGGGAGTTTCTCCATTTGCGGGAACCGCCCCTACGCCCCACAGCCTCAAAGGGTGAAGAGCTAGCATTATTCTTAGATAACAAAATAGCCTGAATTAGAACCAGCATTCCTACTACTACTTTATCCATTGATGACAGCAGTAAACCCTGAAGTAATAATTATGTAACTACAGGAACCTTTACTTCTGTTACACTTAGTGAGCTTTGCAAGATTGTCACCGAAAGTAACTCTTCCACCTCGTGTATTGACCCTGTGCCCACATGCTTGACAGTCTGTCAGGTAATGTCTTGAAGATTACTATTAAATCACTTGAAACAGGCATTTTTCCTGATTCATTCAAAACAGCTGTTTGTGTGTGTGTAAAACACATGAAAGAAATCCAACCTCGATGTTAATGCAATAACAAACTACTTGCTATTTATTAGTAAGATACTGGAAGAGTCTTGGTTCAAATAAACGCTTATCCAAAAGAAAACCATATCCATGAGGAATTTCAATAAAGGTTTATGTCACGGCCCGTCCCACGTTGCCCTGGCTTTTGTTTGTATATTTTTGCCTGCTGTCTTCCCCAGCCCTTCTGATTCTGTGTTGATTGTGTATTGGTTTCACCTGCTCCCTTACGTTCTGTCCAATGGCCTGTGTTGTGTCTTCGTTTATTAGCTCTTTATTAGTTATGCCTTGTTTTTGTCGGTTCATTGGCATTTTTGTCCATGTCTTGCATTCACATTAAATCAATGTTCAACTTACCCTGCTCTCCTGCATTTTGAATCCACCAGTCCGCAGAACCTGACAGCTTAGAGCACATCACAGCACCGAAACTGCTCTCACCAAAATAATCAATTATCTCCAGCTTAACTCTGACCAGAATAAAGTCTCAATCCTTATTCTCCTTGATGTGAGTGCAGGATTTGATACCATTGATCATGACATCCTAATATATCGTCTTGAGAAATTGGTAGGTCTCTCTGGTAGTGTGTTATATTGGTTAGCTAAGTTTTGTCGAGATTGAGTTTGATGTGATGTGTAGACATCCACCTCTTATGTCAGCGAGAGATTCAGATCTGTGTGTCAGATAAAGGAAAAGAGAGGTAGAGTTGGGTGTCATCTGCATAGCAGTGATATAACACCCATGAGAAGAAATACCAGGGCTGGGAGCTCTAGTATAATATGAAAAAAGTACAGATCCTATATTGATTGAGCATTTTTACATAGCATTTTAATAGTATTTACATAAAGTTATATTAAGTTTATGTAAATGCATTTACTATTTTGTTACATTGTAATGTCCACTTCATGTAAAGTAATAATTCTTTTTGATTCTAGTTATATGGTTATCAGAAACATGTTTTCCAGATGTAAGCCCTACATTATATACTATATGTTGGAAACAATTTAGACAATAGGAAAAGCTATGCTGTACTCAATAACCTCATATATGACCGCTTCAAAATTAATCATGTTAATTTTTCCTATTAACTATTAACAGATCTGGTGCAATCAGAGTTGGCATCTGGTGTGAAATGTTCTGACAAAACCTTGTGCTCAGGATGGTGTACAATGTATTTTAAACTGACCCTACATTAAATGAACAAGAACGGAAGTGGACTAAATGGCAGGTTACCAAACATGGGGAAGTTGGGCAGTGGGTTGAAGAATGTTCACATGGTTAACAACAAAGCGATGGCTTGTGTTTTACTGCTGAAGACTGTGGTGTTTTAGCGATACAGATGTACAAGATGATGGTAGAACTACCTCTGCCGATGCTGCCTGTAATGCACTAAACCATGTTCCAATTGTTAGGAAGATTATGTCAGTGTCCACGATGTTTGTGTCAATTCCAATTTTAAATGTCATGCATCTCATCAGAATGAGAATGCACACAGTTAAGATGAAATGATAATATCATGAAAGTGACATTTGGTACTGGTACTTAATAATGATGATGACAAATACTCACAAGTGTGTATAAAACTCCTTAACAGATTCTAAATATACGGCCATTCCTACACGTCACGCTAATTATCATCAAACATCTTTGAAAATAGTTTGTAGCAGCCGATTACATGAAAATCTGGGTTGTCTGTTTGCTGCTGCAACATGTATATCATGTGAAAACCAATTAGTATACCCCTGAATAGCTTTCATCTGTATTGCTAAATTCCATATTAGGCTTCTCTACAATACTATTAGCAGGTTAAATAGCTGTGTTTATCTTCTCACACACATCACAGAGTTGTCCCTGAGTATAAGAGCAATTTGATGAGTCATGTTATGATGTCCAGACCAATAAAGGCCAGAGATTACTGGATTTATTTAGGTCTAAGCTGCTGGGTGAGTCATGGTATAAGTTGTCCCTAAAGTGTGTTATAAGCCTCCTAAAACTTGATGAAACTGGCAAATGCCAATAACCGCTTATTACTTCATGAGAGCTAAGAGGGAAGAAAACATTTGTTTTCATGTTGTCATGTGAAAATAAGGTGTGGTGTCTGTCCCTATACTCTACATATCTGAGACAGTGGATATTATAAGTAAAAGATTGAACCTTAAATGGTTGGAGAACAAAGTAAAATATGCAAAATTAGGTGATACTGGCAACAGACATTGCCTTCCAAATTTAGAATATTGCAACTATGCAAGAAATGCAAAGCGCTGAAACTGTTACTATATTCACATTTACTACATAGTACTCGATGCATAAAAATGAAATATGCATCGTATTTTAAATTATATTTTTTTTACATTTTTGTTAAATATTCTCCCAATAATGAATGTAAATTGTTTTGCACCGACCACATTGTGTTCTGTGGACTGATAATGCTTACCAAGGTTCACAATGCAGCATTGAATGAAATACTTGAGCTCAGACAGAATTGTTGATAATACATTTCATCAATACAGGTCACTGTACAGGTGACCTCATTAAATCCATTACCATTCAATAAATAATGACTTTAGAAAGGACTAATGAAAAGGACACAATTTGCTAACTGCATTGATATAACTATGATTATGGAGGTTTGCAGTTACTCCATGATTTAACCTTGCATCATTTATCACCTTATAATACACAACATGGAGGACTACACCTTTCTATGTACTGTAGATGTGTTAGCCTGAGTGTATATCTGTGTGTATATCTCCGTTAGTTTGTCCATTCATTAAAGTCTTACGTTTAAGGGTTTCATCAGATGATAAGGTCACGGTAAAGGTTGCTAAGGTTGGAGTTGATGGCCTCATTAAATGTTTTCATGAGAGAGGCAGCAAATCATTTAGCCTAGCCCTTACATATACAGTAGCTTAGACCACGATGATCCATCCAGCTGGGAAGAGAGGGCATGACTCTTTTAGAACATATGCCGTCATTAACAGCAGAAGATTAGTGTCATTTGGCATCTCCTTAAAGTAGATGTTTTTAGGAAGTAATTCCTTACCGTACTTTCTTACACCATGTTCTTTCGATTTCAGAGTTTACAGTAAAACTCGCTATTTTGGTTAAGCATATTTGTTCTAATTTCCGAAGTCTTTCATGGCTTCCCAAAATACTACTATTTGGCTATATACTGCTATTTCTACTATTTCTAAAGAATAATTCCATATTATTCTCACACAATTTTATTTAATTTTAAATTATTCCGATAGGTCTAGTCAACTAAATAAACTCAAAACCATTTAGTTGACTAGACCTCTTCTCATTCTATACTAATATGTGGCAAACAGTATGTCGGAAATGAGCTGATGTCAGCAGTGCATACCAATCAAACAGCCATCAGCCCACTCTAAGGTAGAAGGTGCAAATTAAGAAATGTATATCACGCAGGGTCTGTACATGCAAGGCCATACTAACTTAAGCCCTAGAGGTCCAACAGATTGTTGTCCACATTTCATCCTGATTCATAGCTTTCATTTGGAAAGTCAAAACGGAGAGCAAATGCGCCTCCAAAATGTTAATCCGCGTGAGTGCTAAACTCACAATCCAAGAGGTATTTATGAACGAAGTGAGGTAAAAAGGTGAATGTGCTTTTATTGTCACATACATGTAGCGTAATTTTTTCTCTGCATTTAACCCATCTCTCAAGGGAGCAGTGGGCAGCCACTGTGCAGCGCCCGCGGACCAACTCCAGACTGGATCCAGTGTCACTGGTCACATGGCACTGGCTGGAGAATGAATCTGACATGTTTTTAGATAGTGGGGAGATCGCCAGACTTAGCTGGCTCACAGACCAATGGGATAAAAGAGTATGTAAAAATACTTCATTAATTTTTACAAAAAGGGAGAGAGTGATTAAATGAGAGATATTGTCCCAGATATACAAAGCTGCCTAATGTACAGTTCATGAAGCATTCTCTCTAAAGTCACACTATAAACCCTCTTAGGGCAAACAATAGCCACAGCACCTTGTTTATGCAAAATACAACATACAGACTCACACAATGATAGAAGGAGCCACATGCTACGCTTCTCCAGTTAAAGTAAGTTGCATAAGCACGTCACACCCACCTTCCTAGGAGCACAACCCTGCAACAAATCTTAAGATGCCCAACTTGGTCATACTGTATAGCCTACTGATCATATGTATCTCTTGGCTAGGGTCGTTTGAATTTAATCGATTCCGATTCAGATTCTGCTTATCGATTCCAGTTCTTATCGATTCCCGATTCCGATTCCAATATTTTTGGGAGAAGAAAGACAACATATTTCAAGATGGAAAATGTCTTGACTTTTCATTTTGGCTATATTCAGTCAAATCAAGGTCAATGACACTGACAGGATTCAGTAAGGCTTCTTTTTCCCTTCATTTATAAAAAATAAGATA
>JAODUH010009345.1:7731-30159 GCA_027564835.1 Typhlichthys subterraneus
CCCCAGCTTCTGAAGGAGCGCTGAAAGGAGAGGTTTGTGTTTGTTTGGATGGTGAGCTTAACCATCTTTCCCCACCAGTGAATACTACACCTTTAGAGGGACAACAATGCCTGTTATACAGACACCTTTATTATGATTGGTCCACATGATTTGTGACGTCACAAATTCCAACACTAATTGTAGCACACAGCAGGTATACAAAACAGGCAGGAGTTGAGCTGTGGGCTGAATAACATGGCTAACAACAGCAAAGCCACCGTTTGCGTTTGACTGCTTTAGATTGTTGCGTGCCAGCAGCATACGTGCACAAGGTGATGTTAGAACGTGGCTGGCTCTAAAACCACTTGTCGGTGCACAGCTCACTGTTCCGATTAAAGGATAACATATTGGATTTCAGAGATTCATATCAGAATGAGAGGGAATACATAAGATGGAAATGCATTTTGGTATTGGTACTAATAGTGATGATGACTTATACTCACACATACTCATAAAACACCCATGATACACCTCACTTGTCACCTCACTTGTCATCACTCGCCACGCCCACTAAACGCAGCAAACGTCTTTGAAAGTACAGAAGAAGAAACGAGTCATTCATTAAACGTTCAGAACGTCCAGTCTACTGAACGCACCCTTAGCATCAGGCAGTTACCTAAACACCTGCCAGTATCTGCATATGTTATGCGTCATATGCATAAATTAGGAGAACGTTGTTGGCAGTCTGTACAGTGGGGACAGATATTTAGGAAGATATTGAATAGAATGTTGCGGCTGACCACGCATTCTGACCTCTCTGTAGAATTAGTGAAAATAAGTAACTTGGGGATCAGCAAGGGCTCTATATAAGAAGGAATGGACTTTACAAGTGTATAGATGATGTAGATAGATCACTAGACACTAAGCCACAAAGACTCCAGATTTTTTCTCTCTCTCTCTCTCTCCCCCCCTCTCTCTCTTTCTCTCTCTCTCTCTCTCTCCCCCCCCCCCCCCCCCCCCCCCCCCCCCCCCCCCATGGACAGGAAGTGGCTGGGATGGCTCCGTGCTAACCGAAATAACGTCACAGCCTATTCCAGAGGTTCTCAAATTGTTTTGGCTTATGTACTCCATTTCAATAATTGTACACACCAAAGCATGGAACTACAACCTTTTTTCAATACAACTATATAATAAAAGCACGTAAATATAGGATTTGATCATATAAAATGGGTACTGAATGTAAATGGTTCCTCCAATCTGTAAACAGTTTAGGCCTAAACAGAAGTTACAAGTATAAATAGCATTGTTACAAAACTGTTACTTCCATGAAGTGTATGGGTACGTCCACCATCAGAGGAACGCTGGCCTTTGCTTTACGCAGCTTACTGGCCTGTTCCTTCAGTTGACAGGGAGTCACAAACAGCCTCATGTCACTGATGTTGAGAAGAAAAGAATGTTATAAATGTGGCGATTTGTTCAATTGCGAACAGAGTTGGTCTTCAGAGGAAGTGGAGTGAATCACAGCAACAAACACAGCAGACTCCCTGCTCTCCCTCACGCAGCGTCCAAAAACGTCCACGCTGTGAAACTTGCAACGTCCCTGGTAGCCACACAAACACCTGGACCAGGAAGTGACCGTTGCTGAATCAGACCCCCCTCCCCCACCGAGCTAGGACCTGTCTGCCAGGAAACCTTGGTGTTTCACCCACGGCCTGTGGGAAGAATAAACTGCTGCGGCCTGTCAGAAGAAACAAACGCACCACATCTGACGGAAGAGCTGCCCTGCTAACCACCGCTCTCTCTCTCTCTCTCTCTATCCTATTCTTGCTTACTCGCCCATCATTCCGACCTCACCCAGGGCTGTCACCCCCCCCCCCCCCCGCCCACCCCAAAAGTCTAAAAGTCTAGTGCGGAGGTGGCCTACATGAGTGCCTCTTACTTGGCTATATTCTCTATGCTGTAACTGTACAAGATGTGTCGGAGGAGTTCACGTGTGCAGCTCAGAGTGTAGTGTGACTATAACAGAACTGCTCCATGGAGGGAAACCGTACCTGCAAAAGACCAATCAGGCAGGTCTGTCAAAGGCCCGTACTCTGACCCAGTGCGACCCAGTCCATGCCTGAAAGAAACAATAATAATATTATCAATAATAACAACAACAACAACACAATATTTGTGTAGCCCTTTTCATACAGGAATTGCAGCTCAAAGTGCTTTACAGTTAAGAGATTACATGTGCATAGCATGCTTCAAAGTAAAATTTGAAGAACATGGATATAATTATTATTATTATTACAAACAATAACAAAGGAATATGAAACAAGATATTTCAAATACAGGATAGTACATGTTACAATACAAGCTAAAAGCAATAATGTAAAACAAAACTACATTATTGCGGCTGTTAAATGACTAACAACAGACATGACGGAGAATGTATTGGGCCTCTCCTTCGAAAAACAATATTATTAAAAACTATCACAAAATGTCATGTCCAAATATTCTAGATTATCAAATTGGATTCAAACACATCTTTTTTCCTACACTTCCCCATTTATGTACACCTTTGACCCTATATTGGTTTAATACACATTTGGCTTTATTAATTTAACAGTACATTTCACCTTATTCTGGTTAAATATAGTTGTATTATATTAAATGAATTAATAAAGATGACCAATAAACAAAACTGACAATGTTTTAAGTGTTTGTTAGCAAACAGTGAAGGCATCATGCAACTCTCAACACTTACTCCATCCTCCATTTATACCCAGCCTGTATCCTACACGTTGTGGTTATGGACCGACTGGAGCATCTAATAACTGTGGGGACAACATCAACACGAATTAGCGACAGAACATGCGGTAACGCTTCAGAACATGCACTTATATCCATCCGCACATTCAGGATCCATATGCCGGTTCTTCAGGATGCGGTTAAGCATGGATATGCAAAGCATTAGGCATACGTGTGTTGTTTGACGTCACGCAGGCTACAGCAAACTACACTAAACTAAAGTCAAACGCTTTAGTTTATTTTGCCCCCTAAATGCTGTCTAGATTCAGAAGTACGATAAGCGTCTGCTTCGTGCCAGTGACAATACATATTTACAGTAGACTACCAAAAGCATGCAACGTTAGACTGAGGCTAAAACAGCATGCCAGTTACTCTTTTGATAGCAGTGGCATCCTATTTTATAATATTGACCAAGTGTTGTTACTGACGGTGAGGTATTTAACGCCAGAGAGTCGACTAGACTAGAATGCATGAATAACCTCTTACCTGAAAAGTACAACGTCCTTATGGAGGCGGCCATCTTGTCTGCATGTTATTAGGTTTGCCACTAGATGGTGATAAAGATGTTTATTCAAATTGCTTCAGTTATTTACGTTCTACAACATTCATGTAATATTGATAACATTGATAACAGTATTTTCAATTGATTATGCAAGTACACGTAGGTTATTAGTCAGAGCACCATTTCCCCATTTGTCTTTTTATCATCCAAAGAGTAGTCATCTTAATTATAAGCTATACAGTTATAATATGCATTACATGCAACTTTTCATGCCCTGCAATCCTGCAATGTTACTTTGTGATGCATAACTTCTTGCTCATAGAATTGTAGGCAGGTGCTTCGTATTTCAGATAAATTCAGACATGGCTGAATGTTCTGGAAGCCAATTATGTCTGTTGACCCTCATACATAGCCTACATGCCTATAGGCTACTAATATGGCAGAGTGCTTAGTTTCAGCAGATAATAAGTGCATATTTTACAAAGCAAAATATGACACTCAGTTTTTAATATTTACATGACTGTTTTGCTCAATTTAGCTGGGTTCAAACTTTCCAACTCGCGTGATTTCACCTCATTAATAAGACGAATATACACGGCAGCGTTGCTTTCTAGTCTTGTTCTGTATAGGCCTATATGCCAACAACACTAATCCCCGAAGAATTTCTCTGTTGGCTTTTAGGACAAGTTCTCACTCGCAAGCGCCGGGATGAGCGCGCTGCTCTGGGGAGACAGTCTCTCCAGTCAACCGCAAGGCAATGAAAGGCTCGGCAGTCAAAGGAGGGGGCTCCGGGGCAGACAAAACGGCACGACTCTGCAAACAAGCCGGGGAAAACAAGTTGTACTTTATTAGGGCATGTTTGGCCCCCGTTAACTGACACAAAACGACTGGGATCGCGGCTGACAAATGCCGGCCAATGCTGAAATAGTAGCGGAATGTTTACTTTGTATCGTCCTTGGAGAACACATACACGCCGAAAAAATTCACCAGCCAGCCCACTCACTGTCTCCGTTCGCACATTCCACAGGCTGGTGGTACAATAAAGTAGTCCCGTTGTCTAAACAATACAATTGCAGGCTTCATCAAGCAGAAATTCAGAATTATAAAATAGGATTTTGAATTATTCTGAAACAATAGGCCGATATAGGCTAGGCTATAGCCTACTGGCCTATATCCTACATTATATTATAGCCTATTATAAATATATACATAATATTATATTAGGCTATAAGTAGCTTAGCCTATTGATAGCCTACCATAGTTTCAACCATAGCATAGGCTAGGCTACATGCTTTAAAATATCACGCAACTAAAATAAGAAACAGACTAGGCTGGACACCATTAGCTACTCGTTAATTCATGCTATTACTTAGTTTTTAACCATGCTTAATATTTTGTTTATTATGCTATTTATAGAGTAGGCCTAGGCTATGAAGATGTTCCCTCCCCGTAACAATTAGTACTTCTAGCAGGCATATGGTAGGGTAGGGTTGCTGTGACCGAGCACAAACTTGGTCACATATGTTTGTTATCCCACATTATAGGTATACTGTAGTATAGGTCTAAACAATAACGCACAGTTCCAGTTTGAAACAAATGGGTTATGAATGTCGTGTTTCATTCTTGGATTTCTCTCTCCCTCTTTTCCTAAAATGCGTCTCACGTCCCTGCCTCTATTTATGTGGCATCCACCGCACAAGGTTCAGATCTGAATGACGAAATAGCGATCGCTGTCTGAAAGGTGTTCCGGCCTGGTGGAGGAAACGCAGGCAGGCTACCGCCGCTGACTGATAAAGGGAAAGAAGGGGAGGCAGCATAAGTAATTTAGGGGAAGAAAGAAACAAAGTTATTGAACGTGCTTTGGTCTTGGGAAAGGCTATTTTTGTATTAATCGCCTGCCACTCTTTTCTTCTCTCAGCACCGGTCTTCAGGACGGACTGTAACGGGCATCGGTTTCCACTCTTGTTCAAACTTCTTGTCTCGTTTTGTTCTCGAGTCCAAGCAGTTTTCTTTTGAAAACGGGAATGAAAGAGCGGAGGACGAATGTGTCGGCGCCGTGTTGTTTCTCGCAGTGGACCTGAGTTAAACAACGAGGTTATAGCCCATGCAGGCTACCTTTCTTGGACACCTCTAGCCGACAAATGAATGGTACGCGGTGGATATAATAGCCCACGTAGCCAATAGGCTATGCAAACACGGATTTAATTTCCCCGTCTACTCCGGAGCAAAAGTATTCCAATTGTGGTGGAAGAATATCCCCAATGTAAGGGTCAACCGGCTACACATTCCAGCCCACGCTATAAGGTAGAAACAAGACTTTTGGACTCTATTCACAAGGCAGCTATATAGGCTACCCTGTGAACAACTTTTTTCTTTATCCCTGTGACCGCTATTGGCAGTAGGCTAAGTGGCCTATTTGTTATGAACCGTTCAACGACGCACAAGATGCAGGTGTGTGTGAACATGAGGCAGGCAAAACGAGGCCGTCTACTATCCTAGGACGCGGTCCTGTGGAGGCTACGTGTCCGAATATTTATTCTCGGTTGCTGTTTTTATTTGAAGCATTGAGTTTATTTTTATTTTTATGGAGTCTTCCCCACGACAGTCGCTATGGATTTTCAACAGGGCACCCAAAGTGACTCAAGACTCAATCATGTAACTACCCTGCAATGTCTTAAAACGTTTTATTTATCTGTTATTGTAGGCCTATTTATTCTGTATATAGGGCCTCCCTTTTAACTCAAATTCAAACGTTTTAGAGAAATATCTTTTGTTCTCAACACACAAAAGTGTTATTAGCCTATAGTTGTTGTTGTTTGAACTGCTGCAAGAGTTAAAAGGTAAACCTGTATTTATTGAGCAGGCCTGTATAGGCTACGTCTCATTGTGACCTGAACGAGAGCTGCTTCAACTAACGGTGAAGACTGTGTAGACGGGGACATCATGGACCGACCAATAAGCAAGTTATTGGTGAAGTTTAGACTAACAGACTCGGGCAGCGCAAAATTTAACAGTTCCAAGAAAAAGAATGAGTCGGGCAGTAACAGAAACGGTAGCGCTGGAGGCGGTACCGGTAGCAGTTGTCTTCCACCGGAGGCCAAACCGGGCGCCGCCTCACCATCAAGACCCGGCCAGTACCCTCTTGCTTCTACTGCAACCGCAACCGACGCGTGTGTTCCCGCTAGCGGGAGAGGGACAGGAATGGGAGTGTCCTCCGCACACGCACCGGCGCCTACCGCCTCCGCTGCGGGCAGCGCGCCTCCGGATGCCGAACCGCCACCACCCGTCCACCCGGCCACCGTGGCCCCGCTGAGGCGGCGCTCGTCCCAGCAGCGGGCCTCGTGCTACCTGGGCGAGGGCGTGGACTCCCACCTGAGGCGCGAGTCGGGGCTCGGCCCCGAGTGTGACCCCATGTCGGCGTTTGGGTCCAAGGCCGCGCTGAACCAGCGTCGCTACTCCCTGGAGATCCAGCAGCTGGTGCGGCGGCAGCAGCTCCTCTCCCAGCCGCCGCCTCCGCCCTACCCGGGCTCCGGCGGCTACGGCTCGGCGCCCAGGCCCAGCGGTGGCGGTGGCCTGGGGGACCTCTCTGAGCCAGAGCGGCACAAGCGTCTCTCCCTACAAGAGGCGCTGTTCTACAAGCGGCTGAGCACGGGCGGAGGCGAACCGTGGGAGAGCGCCCGGCCTGCCTCCCTGTCGCACCCGCCGCAGAGACCCTCCGACCTGCCCGGTGGCGGGGGAGGGGCTTTCTTCTACCCGCCCGGGGGGCCCGCCCTGAGCCCCTGCTCGTCCTTCAGCCTGCAGGAGTCGCTTCTGGTGAGCCCCCGCTCCAGCTTCGCCTCCAGCACGGCCAGCGGGGGAGGGGGGGGCGGAGGCGGCGGGAGCCCCATGGGCAGCCGCTGCAGCAGCAACCGCACCAGCGGCATCAGCCTGGGCTACGACTCCCGCTACTCGGGGGGTGGCGGGGGAGGGGGCCTTCCCCTGCAGCCGCAGGCCTTTCCGTACGGGGGTCCCGGCCGGGGCTATGGCCTGCCCTCGGCCGAGGCCTGGACACACTACCTGGAGGGGGGAGGAGAAAGGGGAAGCCTCCACGATGGCCGCCACTCGTACCCGCCCGCCGTGGGCAGCTACCAGCCCGGCCCCGAGTGGTGGGGGGCAGCGGGGAACGGGCCCCGGCGGGTGGGGACCGGCGACGAGGCGGGTGGCGTCCCCGCACAGAGGGAGCGGGCGCGCTACTCGGACCTGCCGGCCACTGGCCGTTACCAAGACGACCTGCCGGGCACCCGCTACCAGGAGGAGCTGACGCGGCTGCTGCTGAGGGACGCGGCGCTGGAGGGCGATGGCGCCCTGGGCAGCCTGCTGCTGAGGGAGCACTGCCAGCCCGCCGCCGCCTGGCCCCCCGCCCCGACACCGGCCAAGGGCTCTGAGGACCCTGCGGTGGCCAGGGAGACCGCGGAGGGACGGCAGGAGTTCTTCGGTGAGATCGCTGGAGCTCTATTTGTATGTTTAGTTCCCAACCCTGGTCCTGGGGAACCAGGTTGTAGATGTCTCCCTGCTCCAGCACACCTGATTCACATGAATGGCTCGTTAACAGGCTTCTGCAGAGATTGATAACGACCCTTTCATTTGAGCCAGGTGTGCTGGAGCAGGGAGACAACATGCAGGGCAGTGAGAGGGTTGAGACCAGGATTGGGAACCACAAATCCTAGTGGTTAGGCTTACACTGGTTTGGGTGGTTGTCTCCCGCACGGAAGGTTGTGGGTTCGATCCCCGGCAAGCCAGGCCCTACCTGTAAGCTGTTTTATTATGTTTAGCCCCTACCTGCTCCCTAATACTAGAATTGCACTCGCCGTAAGTCGTATGTGGATAAAAGTGCCTGCCAAATGACCTAATGACCTAATGACCTGACCCCGTTAACGGGGCAGAATCAGACGGGGATGTGAACAGGAAGGCAGGGGTTAACGGGGCGGTGGGTATTTACTGGCCTGAGGGTACAGTGGAGAAAAGACATGGTCCTGGGACATGTTTGCACGCGTGTTTCGACCGATCGTGTGTCGCGTTCGAACCTCGACGGAGTTGCGGCGTGGCTCGGAAATAGTGTGCACCCCCTCCCACAGATTCGGACACAAGGCGCTGGGATGCGCATGTATATACGCCACGCTGGAGAAGATCCCCGGCCAGATTACTCTCACGCGGCGTAACGACACTAGAATTACACACCGTCCCTTTGAGCAGACCTCTGCTGATTTACGTTGCCGAGACAAGCCCCGGTTAATGTACGGTGTCACGCGCGGCTTATTAACTCCCATCATGCATCTCCCCGGCCGGCTCTGTCATTATCCTCATCCCCTCGCCGCCTTGTGTCAGATCACAGGTTTTCCCTTCAAATGAAAGGGTGTTTTTGTGTGTGTGTGTGTGTGTGCACGCGCGCACGCACGCACGTGTGCAGATTGCTAGTTAGCTGGCTGTGAGGCATCGGCTGTGCTTGTGGAGACTTGCACGGCGGCATCACGCGAGCTCCAGAAACATTTAGGGGACTCAAGGGGAAAATAGATATGTTTGGCTCTCCATAAAAGGAGAAGGGGTGTGTGGGGTGGGGTGGGGGTGTTCTGGGGTTTTAGCGCTGCTAGCAAACGAGGTTGAGCGCAGTGAATGGCAGGCACACGCATGCTACATACCTGTGGCATGTGTGTCGCAGCAGACATATATATTGGATTACATCAACCGTATTGTCATTCATTTAAAGGTACAGTCAGCTATTGCAAGCCAATTGTAAGATAGTACACTTTTTGTCAATTTCACTAAATATCTCCTCGCATCTCCACACTGGCCTGGGAATGTCTCGGGAGACCTTGCTAATGTGGCGCGACCCGACTCCGGATAAGTGGGAGAAGATGGATGGGTGGATCTCCTCGCATTTCACTAGCTTACCGTTCTCTGTGCGTGTTGAAATTATAACCCGGTACTTCAAGACAGCCCTGGCTTTGTAAATAGGAAGATAAACAAAGTGGCGAACACCGCTCACAACAACAAAGCCACTTTGGCTTCACAATGCATTTTCAATGTGTGAGCGGGAGCTTCTGAGAGAGGATGTTTGGATTTGAGCTCAAAGTTAGCAAGTGTTCCTTGTAAGAGGGCAGTACACACCTGGGCCTCGTACCAAGATCTCCTGGCTAAAAAGCCACGGGCTTTAGCGTTTGTCTATAGAGCATCCTTGCGGTGTCAGAATGTGAGGCTTTAATTAACTGCTCAGCTTTTGCCTGTTGGCGACCATTACACTCACGCACACCAAAGTCCTTCTAGGAAAGACTCTCCACCCGCCATCTTTGAAACGCCCCGGGCCGTTATTTAGGGAGACAGTATGGCAAACGTCAATGCAACCACGCGATTGGTTAAATAGGTTCATTAGGTCCATTAGATAGGTTATAAAGCAGATTGGCTCTTTTGTTTTGTTATGTTATGTGTTGTTGTTGTTTGGATATTTTCCTCCAACTGCCTGTTTCCGAAGTCTCCCATAGATCTCCGTTCAAAATGATTTAAGTGGTGTGTCTCCTCCATGTGTCTCTGCACACACACACCCATGCACACGGGCGCTACATGAAATAACACGTAGACAGTAAACGCGTTAGCTAAAGTGCACATACTAGCTTAGTGGCTGTGTATACACAACAGTGAGCTGGCCGTCGCTACTGTGATGGAAACGCACGGCTCCACACACACACAAGCGCTTTTATTTTCTTCTTTTTTTCTGACCAATCGCGTTGAGTCACAGAGGAGATTAGGACGGCAGTTATGTGCCCTCAAGAGCTGAAAAGCGTCAACAGCGACTGAGTGACTGAGTGTTTCTATGGCGGGAGGGTGTGTTGTGTGTTTTGTCAAGAGTGACTTCAAGCCACAGCAATGCTGCGTGCATGCGCTCTGTGTGTGTGTGTGTGTGTGTGTGCGCTCTGTGTGTGAGAGAGATTTGTGTGTGTGTGAGTCGTGAGCTAGACTCGTGCGCGAGTTGTGTGTGACTCATGCGCAGGTGTGTGTGTGTGCGTGTCACGCATGTATATGCAGGTGTGTGTGTGCGCTCTGTGTGTGAGAGAGATTTGTGTGTGTGTGTGTGTGAGTCGTGAGTGAGACTCGTGCGCGAGTTGTGTGCGCAGGTGTGTGTGACTCATGCGCAGGTGTGTGTGTGTGTGCGTGTCACGCATGTATATGCAGGTGTGTGTGTGTGGGTGTGTGGGTGTGCTGGCACTGGCCCGGCGTGTGCGAGGGGCGGGGCAAGGAGTGTGTGTGTGTGTCTGCGTGCGCTCAGGTATGTGCGCCCGGAGGGGACATCCAACACCTCTCCTCCCAGCCTGGCTGTCGTGGGCCGTGAAGACGCGCTGACTTTGAAAGTCAGCCCAAATGCTTGCGTGCGCTCAATTGTTAACCCCCTCCCCCAATCATCCCTTCTCCATCATGAGTTAAAGGTGAAGTCAGTGATTGTAAGCTAATAAACACCTCTTGTCAAATTCAGCGACTGTCCCTCGCTAGCTGGCCGTTCTGTGTGAGAGCACCCGATGGCTTTGAAGGGAGAGGTGTTTTTTTTGTTTTGACCGAGTTCAATTATCACTGGTCTTTCTCCAGAATGCCTGACTACGCCTCTTTAACGAGATAAGACATTGATACCCTAGCAGATAACTGGGACCAGCAAAACTCTATAGGCAAATACCAAAGATAATGTTTACCTAATGATATCATAACGCAACTATGTAGAATAAGTAAATAACATGCTCGCTAAACGTTAGGTATGTTATGTCCCCATGCCTTATCAGAAGACTCTTGACATCCCGATTGGTGGCGGAACACAGACTTGGAACACACTAGACCTTGGTAATCGCTGAGTCCAGTTTTTTTCTCGGGCATCTCCCGATTATGTCACACTGAAGGCCAAGCAGTTCTGTTTGAACGCCCACGTCTGTTGCTGAAATGCGATGTGCGTTACTTTTTCAGCAACCTGAGACGAACGCACTCGCTAGTTTGAGCGTTGTTTTTTTTTTGTTTTTTTGTTACAACATTTTGTGTAAACATTCCACATTGTCGTATGTAACTGCCCCCCCCGCCCGCAGTCCAGCGTCCATGTTTGTTCTACTAGAATGGCCTCCTCAGACCGTTGGTGTGTTTGCAAACGTCTAACTGTTTGCAAGTCTCTCTTTAAACATCCTATATACACAATATTTTAAACATTAATATTGTAGCAAACAATATTTTTCTAAAGATAATAGTGAATGGACCTGTCACACAGAAGCGAGCGGGAGTGGGTCCTGGACAGCAGACCATAACATCCGCACATCCATCATACGGCAGGATTTAGGATGGTTCCAGCTTCTCATTTAAATCAAGTACCGGTGTTTAATTAATACAAAATACAACAACTAGCTACTATTCTTAATATTATTATTATTGCCTTATAACAAATGTGTTCGGCTGTCCCGTGATTCTGTATCCACATCCATACTGTATCATGGTTTACAGTGTTTCCACTTTCTGTAGGCTACATCCATTCGGTCTACGTAGGATATCTGCTATCTCGGTTCTTGGTGTTCATAGCCAAGCCAAGAGGCATGTGTGTGGCCCGCTATTTGTTTTGGTCTGAGATTCGCTTATTCTGACATCTAGTGGCATAAAGTCGAAACTCATCACTTAGTTTCGTCATCCATCTGAGATTCGTCACTAATTTTGTTGTGTTGACACTTATAAGCCAGAGACTTGATTATAGCTTGACTTTTATGTAATGTTGACATTTTTTTTTTTTTGTGTGTGAGTTTTATAAGAGTCCATATTTTCCGTATTAGATCAAATATGCTTTAAACATAATTTCATAATTAAAGTCAACATTTAGATGCAGTGTTAAGTTAATTATGCCTGATATGGGTTTATGAACCCATATCTCCTTTTGACAAAACAACCACTTGAAAGTGAATTGCGGAGTTTCCCCCCTTCAGAAACCCGAGTGGGCGCGTAAAACGAGCATGAGTAACCGGGGGGTTTTAAACGCATGAAAGTCCCCCAGGTGGCATGAACCAGGAGCATTTACAAGTGTTGACGACATCTTACATGAATGCCTCATAAACGAGGTGTTAAGGGCTGGTAAATGATTGGTCCAACTAAGCGTGTGTGTGTGCGCCCCTGCCCCCACAGGAACCTGTGTAAAGTGTGGAAAAGGTGTGTATGGAGCAGATAACGCCTGCCAGGCTCTGGATACCCTCTATCACACGCGCTGCTTTACCTGCGTGTCCTGCGGTGAGTCTTTCCTTAAAGCTACAGCGTCCATGTTCGTCACAGAAGTGACGGTGTGTCACAGTGCCATTGTTCTAAAATAATTGACACGTCCCTCTTTAATAATAGCTGTGTTTGCTATATCGCCTAAGCCGTGGTTTACAACAATGGTAATAACAGTAACACTGGTTTAAAAAAAAATAAAACGAGCAGATAAATACATCAGCAGGTTCAATTATCAATCAACTTAAAGCTACAGTGTCCATTATGTTCTTCTTGGAAATGCCCAGAGCCATGGAAAGAACAGGGTTATGCCAACGGAAGTTAGAAATTCATGGAGAGGCAAAAACCTACGGCAAAATAGTTCCAGGAAGTGCTTGTTGGGCAATTTGATTATCTGTACAGATATATAACTTAATTTGGTCATTTGTAGTCAATAAATGCACTGATTTACATTTACATTAGAAACATCCGGGAACTATTTTGAGGCTCCACGATCCGCCATTCCTGTGAAAAAAACAGTCCATTGGAGTGAACAGAGATGACGCGGCTCTCTCTCTACATGGCTCTGGAAATGCCTTGTCTTGCTCAGGCCCTTCCCATTTGCAGTTCCTTGTTAGAGGGGATAGACCGTACGAGATAAAAGCAAAAGCATCCCCTCTTTGAATTGACCACCCACTTTACCGTTGTTATAGTATCTTCTCACAGTAAAAGAGTTTAGGCCTTCATGTCCTGGTCTTGTTGTGGCTCATTGTGACATGTAGAAGCAACCTTGTCCCACCAAATGGTAAACTACACTAACTAAGAGAAAACACAGCTGCAGCTGATACAAATAAATAAGGTGTTTGATTTCATTAAGGTGTGCAAATGAGCAACCACTGTCCATAACTGCATGTCCACTCTTGCTATAACCAGAGCGTATTATTGGTTGTATTAGCTGCAGGTGTGTCCCCTCTTGTTGCATTTCCAACAAGAGGGGAAACTCCCCATAGAACTATATAAGAATGACCAGAGTGCAGCTAAAATGGCCATAATCATATTTGTCATGTGTGTCATGTCTAAATTTACACAGTGTTGTTCCTGCATCTGTCATGACACATCTGGACTTATGATCTCCTGTTTGATTTCCCCTAATGTTTTAGCTGCTCATCTCTCTCTCACCTTGTTCTGTCCACAGGGCGCACATTGAGAAACAAGGACTTCTACAATGTCAATGGATCTGTGTACTGTAAAGAGGATTACATGGTAAGAGCTGCAGCCAAAAATGAATGTCTTCTCTTATTTGACACGCGCACACACGGTCATTTTCAGATGTTTTTTCAAAGTCATTATAGGCAAGTGTGGCTGCTTGGCAGCCATCTTGGTAACACCTCTGGCGAGTTCTATTGAGGACTCTCTAAGTGGTCTATCTCCTCTATATAGTGTCTCTGGTACTTCTCCCATAGAGTTCTATTGAGGACTCTCTAAGTGGGCTGTCTCCTCTATATAATGTCTCTGGTGCTTCTCCCTCCACAGTTCTCTGGGTTCCAGGCTGCTGCTGAGAAGTGCAGCGTGTGTGGACACCTCATCCTGGAGCAGGTACGCTAGACTGTAACACGTTTACCCCCCCACCCCACACACACACACACACAGGTGTTACGCCGAGAGCGCTGCATGTTAAGGAGCAAGCTCGTAACAGTGGCACACGCATTTCATTTGTTAATAATAGTAAAAAGCGCCAACAGAAAATTATTAGTTTGTTTGTTTTCTGTTGCTCCGCCAACGCAAATAGTCCCGCAACCATAGTTCTAAACTCCTATCGACAGTCGCTCTGGTTCTATGCCGGCAACTACGTGACTAGACTGTTACCAAGCAACACAAACATCACCCCAGCTTGATACATACGTTTTCATGTTACCGCAGGTCAGCTATTTTGTAACCAACACATCTACGTTTGTCTACATTTGCCTATGCTTCCCTTTATCGTGCAGCCAGTCAAATAAAATCTGTTCAGTCACTTTAACAGCTTATCAGAAGTGTGTTGCATTTATTTTGTTTTTTATTCTTAACAGTTAGAACACTGGTAAAGTGTAGTGATACATGCATAGCTAAAAGTCCCAGTGCGTTAGAAATATTGGAACGTCTCTTGTCCAATCAAATCACTCGGAACTAACTGTTATATAATGAGTAGTAACTTATTTATTTTTATGATGATGATGATGACAAGCCAGGAGCAATGTAGGTTTATTTGTGTTCTATCCTGTCTCATGCTGCTCGGAGGTTTCGTGCTGCTGCTGTGAAAACACCTATTTTCCCCTCTGGGCTGTTAAACTGTTCAGTCTTAACTAGACGCATGTTGACACTGGAGTCTCTCTCGCTCTCTCTCTCGCTCACCGTCTTTCTCTTGCTGTCTGTCTGTCTGTCTGTCTGTCTTGCTCTGTCTCTCACGATCTCCCCCTCTCCACCAGATCCTGCAGGCCATGGGGAACTCGTACCACCCCGGCTGTTTCCGCTGTGTGGTGTGTTCCAAGGCCCTGGACGGGGTGCCCTTCACCGTGGACCAGCACAGCAACATCTACTGCGTCGCCGACTATAACAAGTGGGGGGTCCGACTCTGCTGACGCATGCTAGTAGCAATGGTCACCTTCTGTGACCTTTAACCTTCTGCGCCAGGAGACTTACTGTCCGTCTGACCTTTAACCTTCTGCACCAGGAGACTGACCGTTCCACGTGACCTTTAACCTTTAGTTTCAAGAGACTGACCCTCCCGTGTGACCTTTAACCTTCTGCTGCAGGAGACTGACCCTCCCGTGTGACCTTTAGGAATATAACGACCCTTCATGTCACACGCCTGTTAATGTAGTCTTTTCTTTCCATTAGGTTGTCTGACGTTTCTTCCATGTTGTGTTGCAGGACCTTTGCCCCTAAGTGTGCCGCCTGTTTACAACCCATCCTGCCTACTGAGGTGGGCGTACTCAGTGTGGTATTCTAATTAACTGTTAGAATTTAAATAGCGTCCATGAAAGCACAGTATGTTATAAATGTGATGGTTGTGTGCCCCCTCCATCCCCAACAAAAACCTGTATTTATCGACAGTTAAAGGTCAGTCATTGTCAGTATTGCTCCGCCTCACACATCGAAAAGCATTGTGAAGCAAAGCGTAGTAGGCTTTGTTGACGTGAGCGGTGTTCGCCACTTGATGTTCCCATTCACGGAGCCAGGGCCGTGTAGAAGTATCTGATCATTTCTTTTTAACGCGCACAGAAAACAGTAAACTAGAGAAATGCGAGGAGATATTTTTTGAATTTGACAAAGTGTATTAGCTTACATTTAGCTTGCAATAGCTGACTATACCTTTAAGTTAGACTGTTTTGACAGGCTACCTGGAATTGTTTAGAATTGCCCTCATGCAAAGTGCCCCGTCCATCTGGTTCATGCACTATAAACAAACACTTAACCCCTCCCTCTCCATTCACCGCTGCTTCCCTTTGTGCTCGCTCGTTTTCCACCACAGGGCAGCGAGGAGATCCTGCGGGTGGTGTCTATGAACAAGGACTATCACTTTGAGTGCTACCACTGTGAGGTAAGCACCGCGTTAGAGCACGCAGCAGCCGTGGTGCGTTACATCAACTCTTAACCAACCCCTGTACTGGGGTGTATTAGATCTGTGTTTATTTACCCAACTCTGGTCCCGGGGGCGGGGGGCACGCTGCCCTGCATGTTGTAGATGTCTCCCTACTCACCTGATTCAAATGTTTGGGTCAATGTCGGTCTCTACAGAAGCCTGATAATGACTTTTGAGGTAGACATCTCAAACATGCAGGGCAGTGGGTGCCCCGGGGTTGTTAAACGCTGCATTAATTAGTTTACAGTTTGGGTGACAGTTTCAAACAAAAATACTGAGCATTTTCCGTTATGCGATTGTGACTGCCAATTCTTTTCTCTTCTTATCGCCCCCCCCAATCCTTAGGAGTGTGGCAAACAGCTCTCCGATAAGTCCGGCTCCCAGTGCTTCCCACTGGACTCACATCTCCTCTGCCACTCGTGTCACATGAGCCGGGCATGCGGCTCACACAACAGTCCCCCTCACAACACACACTGAGGAGACGTATGCAGCTAGTTGTGTATTTATGGTTTTATCGGGTTGCATACGTGTACATTAATTCTTTGGCCCCTTTTTTATTTTTGGGGTCAGTAACACAATTCACTCTTCATCCTGGTCACCAGGGGTGATTGTGCACCCGATATTGTTTCGCTCTTCAGGTGACACCTCAGATTAACATTTTTACTTAAGGGTATTTAGTCTCATCCGACTAGACACCCGACTTGTACCATTCCAAGGCTGATGGGTTGTCTGCTGTATCGTACTATTACTGTAATATGGGGGGGGGGCAAAAAAAAAACTACTGCATTTTCACCCTCTGGCACTGTTTGCTGTAGAACAAGGGTTTTTTGCTTGAGTTTCATGTATTTAATATTACTGCTAGCAAACAATTTGCACTTAATTTTACTTGTTTACTGTAAGATTTGTCAAGTGAATCTGTACAATTTGGAGAAGCATTCCTGTCTTGTAATTAATAAACATTGAGTTTCAAATGGTTTTCTACTGTCAACTGGCTTACTTGTAACTGCTACCTATGGCCAGTAGATGGCAGTTAAACAAGCTTAGCGTAATGGTTTTATACAGGTTATCCTATGTTTAACAAAACCTTATAAATTAAAAGACAACTAGACAAACTAACTTTAAATGTATTTTATTATGCTTTGTACATTTAGGGAAAATAGATTCAGCAAAATCCAAATAATTTTAAACTAAGACAAATTAAAAAATAGTCTAAAACATTACTTTTTCAGGAATAAACTTTAAATTTCAGCTCTTAAGGGGGCTGTGGAGGATTTATTTTTAATTAAACACAGGGAAGGTCAGCATCCCATAATTCTAGAACAGATGAGCCAAAATGCAATGAGAAGTAATCAAAACAGAGGCATGTTCTTGTTCTTTGTATACTAACACCAATTTGTCTCTTACAAAGACATTTTAGTTTAAAGCATTCTGAAGAACAGTGGTGAGACGCAATATTCTTATGTCACATCAGTCGTAGACAACTTAATTAAACCCGCTAGAGAAACACACAGCCATCCAAGGTTGGAAAAGATATTCAAACGTGAAAGAAAAAAGGAAAAAAAAAATGAAACGTTTACCCCACAAAGGGGAGAAAATCGATTGTGAATGTATCCGACAGTCAGGGTTCTATTTATAGGGCTTCTATGGAGGACTGAGCTGAACGTAAAGCCCGATCACTACAAAGAGCTGACCAGCGTCTGTACGGGAAGTTAGCTTCAAAACTGGTTCCCACTGCAGAAACGTGATAGCTTCCGTTCAAGGCCAACTCTGACTCACAGACGTACACAAACCGAATATTATGTTAAGAGGTACCGTGCTTGGAAACAGCTCGAAAGCAAGCTTGGTCCCCTCAAAGAACTAAAACAGACTGACGCGGTGGTGGACTTGTAAGACACGGAACAAAGCATGTAGGCACAGACAGCAGGGAGGCAAGGTGACCCCTGACCATGTAACGAGGACAGAGGGAGACAGGCGTTGACTGAGCGACATCGCAGGGACCCCCCCCCCCGCCGGGGGCCGGCGCCAAGCCTGCTCCCCTTCTCCCCACTAAACCCCGCCCCCTCCTATCAGCCGCAGACCCTCAGCGACGTCGTTCCCTGGGGTTGCTACGGCTATGGGACCGCCGGCCGCCACCGCCCGCGCTGCCGGACACCCCTCTGGGCCTATAGCCGTCCTTCCGCCTGTCGCCCTCTCCGTCCCGACCGCGCTCCCGACCGCGGGGAGGCCCCCCGCGCTCCCCGTCCGCACCCCCTCCCCCGCCCCCTCGTGCCCCGGAGGCCGCCACCGCGACGGCGGCTGCGGAGGCCGCGCCCCCCTCCTTCTCCCGGGCTTTGAGACGCTCCTTCTTCTCCTCCTCCCTCTTCTTCTCCTCCTCCCTCTTCTTCTCCTCCTCCTCCTCCTCCTGCTCCTTGCGCCGGCGCTCACGCTGCTTCTGGCGCTCGGCGTGATCCTTGACCCTCTGCACCACCTGGGGGAGGGGGAGGGGGCGGTGCATGCAGCACATGAGCAGTGCGTCGCTCTGGCCACAAGGGGGCAGAGTGGAGCCCAGACAGGCATCACATACGAATACAATAGTGCAGGGGTTCTCAAACTGGGGGACCCCTGTGGGGTCGCAAGACGCACGAGAGGGTCACAAGATGATTTTCAGAAATTAAATAACATTTTAAAGTGATTATAATTACATAGTTTAGACATAATTGTTAGTAGTAGTACAGTTTATACATTAATGTATTAAGCTACTAGCCTGTATTAAAATACAAGTAATATTATGGCTGTTATTCTTCTACCCCCTCTGGGGATAGCGAGGGTCGCGAGTCTCTGGCACTTGTTTTGGGGGTGGGGGTCGCATGATGAAAAGTTTGAGAACCCCTGCAATAATGTAATTCCCTTTAGTGTGAATTTATCTGATTATATATCGATATATTATACTATATGAGGGAAACGTGCGCATATGCACACAATTAGGACTTTCTTTTGCACTTTTTTTGGAGAAAGCTTGTCGATTTAACTTTAACATCTACTCCACACCACATTGTGTTTTCTATTTACAAAGCAAATGGAATGTGTAGAAACACCCGATTCCCCCCCCCCCAGCACGCACACAGCTAGAGGACCGCAATTAGTGTTATCATTTTACCGTTGTGGACTACACCTTTAAAACAGGTTTAGAGACAAGAAGCCGCAACATACCGGTATTAAAATACAGGTGACAGCCTCGTGCACTATGGCTCTACACTGTAAAAACTGAATGGAGGAATGCTCAGTCAAGTCAGAGTTCGTTCTTCAGTTTCCAATGGGTTATTGTAGAGAGACCAACCTGCTCCTCTGTGAGGGGAAGCCAGTAGATACAAGGTGCAGCTTTGGTCTTCAGGAACAGGTCATCCAGTAACTTCGGTGGGGGATCATCTGCTTTCTCTGTCAGGAGGAGACATGAGAAGATGGGTAGACCGTTAAAAGGGTTAAGAATAAGTACTAAAAAAAATAAAAACAATCATGGCTGCGAGTTCATAGTTCACAGTGGAACTATGAACTAAATGTTACAGGACCGATGACGTAATTGGTTAATATTAGAACATACCAATGCATTATGCTCTTCGCCGGAGAGCGCAATATCGAATCTTGCTTTGATCAAACTCAAAACTTTAAATACATTTATTTTTAAATAACTAAGAGTTGTAGAGGGTTGTAATGTAATAGGTTAATAATAATAATAATTAGTATCTTATTTGCTAATATAGTAATGAAAGGACACTTGGAATATTGTGTGTGGCGTTGTTGACTCTTCTGCCAGACGTGTGCCAGATTGGTTAGTAAACGCAAATCGTGTTCAAAGTCGGCCTGCAATGGCGTAGCCTGCACCCGGCATGGCTGGCCCGCATCTCACCCTTCTTGTCAGTCTTCCTCTCCTTACTCTTCGCCCTCTCCCTCCTCCTCCTCTCCCGGGATCGGGAGCGGCGGCCGTCCTCCCCGGGCTGGCCGAACTCTCGTATCTTGTCGCGGTCCCACTCGCGCTCGCCCCTGGCCCGCTCCCGCCGCTGCATCTGGCGCTCGCGCTCCGCCCACTGGTCCCGCACGCTCACCGAGACCCGCTCCCGCTCGGCCATCAGGGGGGGCAGCCGGGGGAGCGGGAGTGCCAGAGGGGGCGCGCGGGCGTCCTCCGCCTGGTCCGGCTTCAGCAGGCCCTTGTGGAAGTCCACCTGCATGCGCCAACGTTAGCGTTAGCAGACGGACACTTTGCCCTCACCAGGTCAGAACGCTAATAAGTTGGCTTCAGGCCTTTGCATCAATACTGACAGACTATTATACTCAAAACACCCATTAGCGCACCACAGAAACAATCAGCAATAGTATGGTGACATTTGTAGACCTCCATGCTGACTTGCATGAAACGCTGGGTCTTTCTGGTCTGCATATAGGGTTAAAAGTGTCCCCCCCCGTCCACCCCATTCAAAAAATTAAATGCAGAAGTGCCCTCCCACTGGACCCTCTTTGTTCAACTCTCTAGTGGAATTATGTCCCCTACCTCGTCCTGCTCACAGAAGTCCACGCTGAGGACCTTGGGGTTGCTCTGGGGCCACTTCACACCGTGGAGGGCGCTCCTGGTGGCCGCCGCCTCCTCCGCCGTGGCGTACTGGTAGAGAGCGACGGAGGGCAGAGTTATCCGACTGAAAGGCCTTTGACAAGCACAACAGTCACGCCTAGAGCAAGCTCCAGCGCGTTAGTGTTTTGTGGAAATCAATTCACGCACGTGGACATTGGAACACAATAAGCAGCAACCGATTACGATCAACGAAATCCAATAAATATGGAAGGTTGTCTGCCAAAAAGTGTAAAGACATGCTAGGGCTGGGTGAATGTAAACCAAAATGTATACCTTGATACTCTGGGCCGGGCCGACACACTTTCTGGTTTAAGTGCCCAGTTGTTAAATCAAATAGGACATGTATAGGAAATGCATTAATTTATAAGCATTAAAATAAAAAGGTGCAAATACACGTTTCCTCTACCTGTGTAACAGTTTATCAAAATGTACATTTACAATCAAACATTAAATAGAAGTAAATTATTGCCTACTACAGTTAGTCTGATTTAAAATGTAGTTAACACAGGTTTTCCTTTCCTGCTGAACAATACAGCTTTATATAAAATGTAAATCTTTATAAAAAGAAAAATATGCACATTTCTGAGAATAAATATTTAGTTGTTTAACTGAATAGACAGAGCACAGGCCATGCTGTAGGCCCATAGAAGTATAAGGGCTTCACCAAAGGCTTGTGTCCATATGGACTTGTGTTCACCAGCTGCACATGATTGCTTTCCAGTCTGGTTTGCAGCACCACGATGTTTACCCGTCTGCCTGCTTATGTCGCTGTTGTAAATTATGGAGTTATTTTCCGCACTTAATGCAACATTGCTGCTCATCATCGGATCCATCTCCATAAGAGTTTATTCATTTTTTACCTCCTTACAAACCTCTCAACGTAATGGCTGTCTTTTTCCATGGTGCGCTTGCAAATGTGTTAGTGAGTGGGGGTGGTTAGGTAATGTAGAATGAAAGTGGAGAAAAGCTAGCAGCGCGCGGCTTTGTGACAAAATAAACGTCTCGCTGACGTCATACACGCACGCCTATCTAGTGCAGCGTGATTATGTTTGTATGTGCGAGACGAAGACGGCAGCTTAAAAATAAATAAATAAATAAATAAATAAGAGAAAAAAGTGACAATTTAAATACTCAATGTTCATGATATAGTAATTTACTACATTGGAACACTGCATGATACATAGAGTATATATTTGATATATCACCCACCCCAAATACATGCTTGAGCATAGCTGGAAAACAAGAAGAAAACCCGAGTAATACTCTCAAGGCCCCTCAAGAAGCGTCCCTGGACCGCCCCTCGTGTTGAGACTCACCGTGACGTAGCAGTGGGACTTGATCTTGTCGATCCAGAAGGCTTCATCCAGCACGCCGCCCGTCCGGTTCAGCAGCTCCTTTAGCTGGCCCAGGGTGAAGGGTCGGACCTGGGAGAGGGGAGGGGTCAAACGCACTACAGTCTTAACACACCAACTGCCATAACACACACACACCAACTGCCATAACATACAACCTTAACACACACACTAACTGCCACAACATACAACCTTAACACACACACTAACTGCCATAACATACAACCTTAACACACACACTAACTGCCATAACATACAACCTTAACACACACACCAACTGCCACAACATACAACCTTAACACACACACTAACTGCCATAACATACAACCTTAACACACACACCAACTGCCAT
>JAODUH010009355.1:0-14608 GCA_027564835.1 Typhlichthys subterraneus
TGTTTGATCTCTCTCTCTCTCTCTCTCTCTCTCTCTCTCTCTCTCTCTCTCTCTCTCTCTCTCTCTCTCTCTCTCTCCTGCAGTAACTCACTGCCGTTCTGTTATGTAGTAAGACAAGTAACTGTAATCAGTATACGTTCAGTGTTACTTAATCCCATATTAGTGAATATTTTCAAGACATTGCATTTGTGGTAACCTGCTTCAGTTTGTAATATTCATGTTGTAATATACTATGTTGATTGTGTCAGAATACTGTATTACTGTAAGCACAAGATTATAGGCTAGTGGTTAGTCGAAAAGGTCCTGGGTTGGATTCCCGGCTTACTTGTGCACATCATTGAGTAAGATGCCTATCATCTACCTCATTCTTTATACTTAAGTAACTTTGGATAATCAGAATAACAACCCTTATCTCTTACTTTCCTTACATGTTTAGTCTGATCTGCTCTTGCACTGCCATTTTTATGTAGCTTAAATGTAGGAAACCTAAAATGCAGATCATTAATGTTCAACAGACCACCTTTAAATGAGCGTGCTGCGGTTAGCAGGTGACAGAGGTAATTGGCAACGTGCGCTACCAGGCGGTTATGCGTCTGCTTTCTGAGATACCTTCCGTCTTGCTGTCTGGATGCCTGCAGTGGCTCGCCTGCCCAGCTCAGCAGCGGAACCATGACAAGGTCATGACGGGATATTAAAGGTAGGCTACACGCTTTGATTTACCTCAGAAGCTGAAAAGAGTGCGTCTCTCCTTGTGTGTGTGCTTAGTAGTTTGTATAGGGCCTACTTCTCCATATATCTCCTACTAATATGCTTGCACTGCACCACTCACCACACAGCAATGTCTAATTTCCACCCCAGATACAAAATGTGGGATTATGGGGGTGCTACCATACACACTCACATACCTTAATCAAGGATTGTACCTTTAAAAACATTGGAATTGTCTTTGCATTTTTACAATGCAGTTTACTGTAATGGCCAGTATAAATAATACTACAGTTAGAACTATGTTTAAATTCCCTCAACAACATCATTGGTAATAGTTTCTACCACAAATTATGACTGCCACTAAATATAGGCCTATAGGCAAGGTCATAATTGCACATATATTTTCACTCATGGAACATATTACATTAGCATAATTATGTAATTGTAAATGCTTGTCAGCATTCTGCATGCATTAATTTACATCATTTCACTGTGTGTATTATTTCATGATTTTCTTCCCGTGTTGAAGAAAGGTAGACACCTAGTGGACAAATCACTTAGTTTATCTCAATATCTTACATATATGTAATATATATGTAAAATCCTACTTAACCTATAGCATATTCTCATGACCAAACTAAATAAGAATTGGTCCTCTTTTTATTTGTATAATGTGATGTTTTAATGGTTTTTTTTTCTGCAAGCCATAGACCATACTTTTAAAAGTAGTCTATTTGTATACTGTCACTTTTTATGCTTAGGCTATTCATATGGAGGTCACATCACATGCTTTCTAATTAACAGTGAACGTTACAGAAGAAAAATTATGTTTTCCCCGAGGGCTGACATGTTTTGTACAATAAGGTCTGTATGCAAGCCGGCCAGCTGTTGCAGTGACAGAGGAATACTTTGGTATATTTGTGAACCCTCTTGACTGTGGATTTATGGGTTCCTCCGTCCTGCACCTGCTCGCAGTTGCCCCACTAAAACTTACCCGACCGCCAGTGGCTGATACATCCCACGCATTTTCCAACACTACTGTTGTCCCAGCGAATCCAGAAGCAGCTTCTCAACTATCCGTCGCTTGCCTTTCTCTCGCTGCTTGTAATAGAGATAACTGAAATAGCCGACTTGCTCTCTCACGACCCAACAGAGCAGGTGCTGTCAACGAGCAGCTGTTTCCGAGGACAAGCCACAGGGACAAACAAGAGCTAAAGAGAGCCCTGGAAAACTCAGTGGCAGGCTCAACAATAACCAATGCAACCAACACACTCAAACAAGGGCAACAACACACACCATATTTTAACTGGAAGAGCAACAGAATCTCATTCTGATCCGATGTCTATTGAACGTTGTTACTGTAGAGTCTACAGCGTAGAGCTAGTTTCTTTTTCTTTCATGGAATTGGTTATTTGTGTTCTGATTAATTATTTTAGGGATTCAACGTGCACCACAACGGCAGTTTGTTCTGTATGCTCTTGGTGTGAATGGTGCACAATGCACTTTATTAAAAAGTATGTGTCACATTAAGTGGTTTGTGTTTTAATTTCTGTGCAATAAGATGTAGATGCATGTCAACACAATGAATTTTATTTCATATATACATTAAGTATACAGTGTCAGTAAATGACAATCACAGTCTTTCCACACCTACTTACCCAATATTAATCTGTAATGTATTAAAAATAGAGGCCAGACTCATTTCCATATCTTTCACCTGGTGGTGAGCGAGCCTGGTTGAGCCTGATCCAGTTGGCGGCAGCAGCAGTCTGTGAAGGGCCCTCAGGCCTGGTAGAAGGGCACCACCCTCCTGATGACCTGCCTGCATATGGGGCACAGTGGCCGGGGCAGGGCCTGGTAGCAGCTGAAGCAGCAGCACACGTGTCCACAGTCCAGCAGCACGCAGGTGCGCGGCTGGCTGAGGCAGATCACACAGGTGCTCTCCGCCGGCAGCTCCTCCTCCGGCTGCGCTCCGTTGCCCATTGTCTCGAACTCCCTCCTCTGCCGCTCCTGGGCCCAGCGAGCCTGCAGCCTGCGGTAGCGACGCCCGCCCGCCCACAGGAGCACGCCCAGCCCCGCCAGGGCGAAGATGGACGCCAGCATCCACCACTTCGAGGCCTCCGTCTCCTGCTCCATCCGCAGGGCCTGCGGGTCCAGCGTGGTCAGGAAGTACTGGGAGCCGTTGCTGGGGGGGCGGAGCTTCATGACCCGATCCGTGTCCAGGATCAGCTCTCCTACAGCTGTCAAGGTGGCACCCACCTGGAGTGGTGGTGGGGGGGGGGGACAACAATGAGGTTGGGCCCCTATAGAACATGTTGTAAACAACACAGTGATTGCGTCTCGCGTGGTTTTGTCCCTTCTGGCCCCGACCCCACAGGACGTGATTTATGCAGGGATAGCAGTCTTTTTTCAATTGTTTTCTATTGGCAGAAGGCATTTTGCGAGATGCTTATGGGCGCCCTGGGCGCCTCGCGTTTAAAGATGAACTCGGAGCAGAGAAGCGATCGACGTCATCTACTTTTTTTCCCGTTATCCAATCGAATGGTTAAGTTTACTGTTACTAGGACACCTCATTCACCGAGTAGAGGCTGTCGCTTGATACCAGTAGGTCAACATCTGAAAAGGTTTCATTGTATAAATATACTGTTTAGGTAAAAAGTAACTAAAAAAACTAAATATATTATATATAGAAAATATTTTATAAATCTAAATCTAAAAATGTTTATATTACAGGCAAGTAGGACATAAACATATAGTAAAAAATCTGAGAAACCACTGCAGTGGTCTCTTAATTCTTTCCATGGCTGTATCTACAGTATACTATAATGTTTTGTACCACATAAAACACACACACCATACAAAAGCATGGTTACTAAACCAGTACACAACACATATAGAATAATATATGAATTGGGTAGGGACACGGCCCGTCGGCCCACTGTCATAATCGTGTAAGAAATGATACAAAAACAGTATGAAGCTTACACCATGTAATGATCTGTAGTACTTCCTAGTTGAGCAGCACACATTAAATCTTCTGGGGTTTTGCACCACTGACCTTGAACATTTCCTCTGTCTCCAGCTGCCCCTTGGGCTTCTCCCCGGTCAGGTACTGGTTGAGGATGTCGCCGAAGCTGAATCTGGCCTGCTGGAACTTCTCATGGGTCATCTCCATCTTCAGGCTGGAGGCCTCCAGAGGACACAGCACCCTGACCGCGGCCTGCTCCGACCCCACCAAGCTGAAGGGCACAACGTTCACCCTCTCCTGTAGCACCCGCTCGTTGTCCAACCTGTTGTAGGAGGCAAGGCCGTGGGCATGTCACAGGCTTGGGAGGGTCATCCAGGCAATGGCACAGGACAAGTTGTCTAAGTGGAAACGCAATTGGTATCTGCTTCTCCATTTTGACGCTTGATGCAAAGTTGCTGCAGATAACTAATAATATTAAAACTATTAGTTATAGTTATAGTTAGTATAATATCATACTTACTCCATAACTCACTACAAGGTGAATACTATCCAGCTTTCTAGAGATGCCATATTTATTACAAACATCTGTGATAACACTAAAAGGAAAGTCTAACACACTCACATCATTATGTTTGAATTCACACCAAGGCTTTACTGTGGGTATGATAAACAGAAGATGGAACGGGAGCAATTGAATCTGATGTTTATATACATACACTGTACATCATGTTGAATTGTAATATAATTCTATGATTGTTGTATTAAATGTCTTGGCTTTGAGTGCATTACCAAGCGCGTGCAAGGCCATTCCACACAAGTGTGTGCTCTTTCACAATAAGTTTCTGTAACACGCCAACACTGTCTTTAAATTGACTCCTCAGGGGCTCACCAACTGGTTGCGCTGCCCCTGTCCATTCACACAGACAAACAGACAGACAGACAGAGAAACTTAGTTTGATTTTAATTATGATGAAAGGTCAATTTTACATGGATAATATAAAAAGCTAAAAGAATTAAAAATTTAAAAAATAATAGTTGTTACCTTCAATAATAACGTACTGCAGACATTTCCCTGGAGTAACATTCAGTATATTTATTAGGTTTTGGTCTAAGGCCAACTGTGGAGCATCCTAAACACACAAGAGACATAGAGCCTAATTACCCGATTAGACAGACATATAGTGATTCTTTTTGACACTAAATTATGACAACTTGCTTTCAGTTGGCCAACTATTTTCCTCTTCTTTCTGTAGCTATAGAAGAACATGCCAGAGATGGCAAGGCTGGTACCAAGACTGAACACCTCAGCAACCGTTAAAGGAAATTCCTCCATTCCATCTGCAACCTCAAGGAATTAGCTGCTCATGAAAGAGAAAAGAACTTTACAGCTACTTTTTCAATAGAAACATTTTTTTTATTACAATACAGGTGGATCATTGACATAAGGTTGGCTACATACGTCAAGCACCGTATGAACACTGCTCACAACAAAGCCATAGTACTATTTGCTTCAAAATGCGTTTCCATGTGTGGGGCAGCGCCGAGGAGGGCCGCAGAGGGATATTGTTTTGATGTGACCTCGAGGTTTAGCAAGCATTCTCGAGAATGACTGACCCTGGTTTGTTATTCAGAAACTAAGTCTATCTGGGGAGCCGTCAATAAAAACAGTTTGAAAAGGGCAGGCACATTCAAAAAATACTTGGCAGATTAACTGTCTGGTCGTTTTCGCAAACCTAAATATCTAACAATAGCTAACAATAGAGAGCCGAATTGACTTGCCTGTTATGGGACCTTAGTTTGTAAAAAATATGTATCGTATGGTACCGATAGTCAACGTTGAGAATAAAAACAATTTAAATCCCATTTGCTTTGTTACACGAAGCACACATATGATTGTTGACTATTTAAAAGAAAATTATTCGAGTCAAGAAAATCTCAGTCTGTCTTGCATTTGATGAAGTATAAGACTGTGAAAATATGTAATTAGTAAGACTACAAACCCCGTGTGCGTAGGTGTCACGACATTGTCGCGCCACAATCCTCAAGAGAGCGTTGTTTTGGTGACGTGTGTTGTGCGAGACGAAACATGTAGTTCACTGAGCAGTTAGACACAAAACTAAAGATTACTTTATAGTTTCACAACAAACTGCAAAGTTCTTCACTTTATCAAGTATCCATTATATAGACACACATCATATGTGTACTCCATGTCACAATTCTAACGGGATCTAAAAATACTTGTATTCTCGCCGTTGACTACCATATGTTTTCCAAACTAAGGTCCCATAACGCGGAAATGACTATTTAAGTTCAGTTGCTAGTCGGACACATTTCTTGGCTCTCCAGATTCTCTGAGCTAAATTAAAAAGATCGGGGTATCAGGGTAGTCTTGCGAGGCTAACGGCGTCAAATGAATAATGATTTGAATGAATAAACACAGGGCACAAAAACACTGAGTAAAATATAAACCTGCCCGTTTTAACATGTGTGCTTAAATACGGTAGTCCACTCGCGAGCACAAATGTTAAAACTTGCAAGAACAGATTGCTAATGCTAAGCATAATCTATTTTTCTCTATTGAATCATTTTTTCAGCTCTGGACACAGCAGAAGTACGTACCGTACAAGGTGCGCTCAGTTTAACGTCGTCTGCTTTCTGACTGCTTGAATTGTTTTTTGCCCACTAGTTTTTACATGGTTGGTTTGTGAATTGAAAAGGGATGGTTTTTGCTAGTTTGAGGGCGGTATCTGGCCGGTTCTCTCTAGTGTGTTTTTGCAATAGACCGTATGGTTTTTGCGTGCTTCTGTTTGACATTACTTTGACTTTGTCAGTACTACAAAAAACAATATTCGGATGTTTTTGTTTTCATTACAAAACATCTACGCTTCTATGTGTAATTTCAAATGGTATTTGAAGTTTTTAAACAATTTTATTTACCTGTATTTTCGGGCCGGGTTGTCGTTCCCGGAAATGCTTGGGTCAATGTTTTGTTCACGTGACGTGGGAATTGACCTTTTCCAAGCCCCGCCCCTTTCACTTGTCCTACGTAGTTGCTGTAACTAGGTAGGACAAAACACCATAGAACGGTTCCGTCAGAGTCCGAAAATGCTCAACTGTCATTGGAGGACACGCATAAAGGGGCGGGGCTTGGTAAAGGTAAATTTGAAGCTCGAAAGTGTTCTATTTTCCTGGGTCACGTGACAGGACAAGACGTAGCAGTCAGACCATGCGTCAGAAACGTACGTTATCTATTCACGTCGCTCGCCGACATGGCAGGAGGAGTTCTGAGGAAAAAGTCTTCTGGGCCTCCGTCCCGAGTGTGGGGGAAACTTTACACACTATGGCACGAGAAACATTTGATTCTATTCAAGGCGGAATATACGCTACTTGTTACATCACTTCTTTGGTTGCTGGAAATTGGGATCAATATATGGGTCATACAAAAAGTAGCATGTAAGTAACTTAATGCATGGCTAGTTAGCATGCTAGGTATTTGCCTCTATGTTTGCCTCTCATGTGAGTGTATCTTACTATCTTTTCGCACATAATTGGCGTTAACGGACAATCTCTAGCCACCTGTCAAAGTATATGTACTGCCCAGCATGCACACGTGAATCTGGACCCTCCCCTGATCTATTTTATGCTCCACAGTCTTGGTGTACATACGGTAGAGCCACAACTATAATCAGAATGTAACGATTATATAAACACAATTTAAAAAAACGGGACTTATTTATTAGGCAATTACTCTTCAAGAATATTGCGCTTTTTCAGCAGGGCTAGATACGGTGTATTACTTATTTATCGATCTCTGATATTAAAAAAAACATGCAATCTATGTCAATCACATCTTTTGAATTGCTGCAGAATGGCTAAGCCAACATGCATGACCATTTATTTACCTTGTTCTACTACAGATACAGAGATAGACTGGAAGGCCTACATGGATGAAGTAGAGGGAGTAATAAATGGTACATATGACTATACCCAGCTCAAAGGCGACACAGGGCCCTTGGTGTAAGTTTCAACCGTCCCAGCCAAGGATTTGCATTTCTTATGTCTAAGCTTAGTGTACGGGTGTCTAAGGAACATCTTTTGGTTTCAGCTACCCTGCTGGCTTCGTCTACATCTTCACGGCACTGTACTATGCTACTAACCATGGGGTGAACATCCGCTTGGTTCAGTATGTTTTTGCTGTCTTCTACCTCATCACCCTCCTGCTCGTCTTCAGGATATACCACCGCACCAAGAAGGTCTCATAGTCGTCTAGTGAAGAAAAAAAAATCACCCTTTTTGTTGCTGTGCAACATCAGTTATTGTGGTTGTGCATCATTTAATGTTTTCGTACAATGTGCTGCCTTGCTTTTAGGTTCCTCCTTTTGTTTTCTTCTTTGTGTGCTGTGCGTCCTATCGGATTCACTCCATATTTGTTCTGCGTCTCTTCAACGACCCAGTGGCCATGATGCTGCTCTTCGGGGCTGTCAATCTCTTCCTTGATGGACGATGGACCTTGGGCTGTAGCCTTTACAGGCAAGTGTGAACCTCCTGCATGTTGCATGTCAGGCAGGTTAAACCCATCATCAAACAAGCTACCAACTAAATCAGATCTCACACATGCAATATAAGGGAGTGGTTGGAATTCCCTGAATTGAACTCCATCATAAAGTAAATAAATAAGCTGTTACATAGACAGAAGACTGCTTTTTTTCCCCACTGATGATGCTAGCTGCCCAAAGAAAGTGTAGAAATAAAATATCTGCCTTGACATTCATTGTTTCCACCGTCCATTGTTTCACTTGTGTTTCAACTCAAACAGCAAAGCGCTGTTATAATGTATGAGTACATACACTGTTTACTTCCCGCTATACACTGTGCTGGAATGTTTATCATGCATCCCTGAAATAAATAACACAACGGCTCTTTCTGTTTTGATTATACAGCATGCTTTAACTTCATTTTTGTAACCATTAAACTTTAAAATATATTAGGAATCGTGCTATTTGAATTTGTTACAGCAACTACAGAATGCTTATTAATTGTGAGTGACCTAATATATTATTAAACTTGTGAATAATACCATGAAATGGTTTATTTGCTATTATGCCAATTAGTGAATTTACATCTCTATTTTTTTTCCATCTCTTTCTGACAGTTTAGCAGTATCTGTGAAGATGAACGTGCTTCTCTTTGCCCCTGGCCTTCTTTTCCTCCTGCTCTCTGAGTTTGGTTTAGTCAGGACTATCCCCAAGCTATCTCTGTGTGCAGCCATACAGGTAAATGCAAGTAAACATACCTTAACGCCACAGTGTGCAGAAAAACACACAATTCACAATTGTGTTGTTGAATTTAATTATTTTCCACACTTTGACAGTGGAGTATTTGTGATGTAGCTTGATACAACATACTTAGTTTTTGTTATTCTTTATGTTTTCAAGTGTGTTTGTGAAACTCTCCTGTATCTACCACCCGCATGTACCAAGCCTCATCTTGCATCACCGCCATGACAGGTTTTGCTGGGTCTACCTTTCCTGATGAACAATCCTGTCGGCTACCTGAGTCGGGCATTCGACCTGGGCCGTCAGTTCCTGTTCAAGTGGACGGTCAACTGGCGCTTCCTGCCAGAGTGGCTCTTCCTGAGTCGCTACTTCCACCTGCTGCTGCTGGCTGCCCACCTCCTCACACTGCTGCTCTTTGCTGTCCGCCAGTGGAAGAGGTGAGACGACAACAGGCAACCCCTGTAGGTGACTGTGACTGTCCGGGTCATGTTTGGGGGAGATGTACACCTTTATTTAACCAGGCGATAGAGAGAGTGTAACCTCACTTCCTCTGATCCCAGACCAGGAGAGAGCATTCTGGAACTGCTGAAGGAGCCCAGCAAACGGAAGAGCCCTCCTCCGAAACATACTGACAGTCATATCCTTTCATCCCTCACGAGCCTGCTGCAGCCCGCAGACCAGTAGTACACACCGTTCTCAGAGCTGGTGCCTCCGAAGTGCTGCGTCACATTTTAGAGGTTCAGTCGGCCATTTTGCTGCTGTGATGGTGATTGGGCGAGATTGAGAATATATACAGTTTTTCTTGTACTTTCCTTGATGATTGATCATCAATCTCAATGATTGATCATCAAGGCTTGATCACAGCCTTCAAACTGCCTACTGAAAATGCTAATAATTAGCACCAACACTACTATGACTACTACTATGATTTCATGCTTCCAGAATCAGAAATACGGTGTGTATATATTACATTTTAATGTAATGTATTTGAAAGTCCGTACTTAAAAAAAAAAGAAGCAAATTAAAGGGTACATATATCTGAGATATGCAGAATACCAATGTTTTTTTAGCAGACCTTAACTGTCAGTCACAGATAGTGTTGATTCTGTTTGTCTCTAACTTCATCGGCATGTGCTTCAGTCGCTCGCTACACTACCAGTTCTACGTGTGGTACTTTCACACACTGCCCTACCTGCTGTGGAGTGGAGGAGTCAAGAAGCTGGCCCATTTACTCAGGTGAGTGAGGAACACTGCCTCTGGTCAGGTCGAGTCCAGTAGGTTGGTTGTTCTCAAAGTGGGACTTGTCCATAGCTCGTTGAGTTTGAGAACTACAGTTGCATTGGCTTGTCAAGTAAGGATCAACCAAGTCACTAGTTTTGTTTTGTTTGTGCGCAGGGTTCTAATTCTGGGTCTGGTTGAGCTGTCATGGAACACCTACCCGTCCACCAGCTACAGCTCAGCATCTCTCCATGTCTGCCACCTCATCATCCTGTTCTCTCTGTTGCTAGGGCCCGCTGCACCCTCGGCTGAGGACAAGGGTGTAGCAGCAAAGGAGAAGCATCATTGAGCAACTGTAGATCTCCTCAGTCTCCCTAGACCAGGGCTATTCAACTCCAGTCCTGGAGGGCCACTGCCCTGTATGTTTTAGATGTCTCCCTGCTCCAACACACCTGATTAAAATGACTGGGTCGTTAGAAGCCTGATAACAAGCTATTCATTAGAATCAGGTGTGTTGGAGCAGGCAGACATCTGAAAACATGCAGGGCAGTGGCCCTCTAGGACTGGAGTTGAATAGCCCTACCCTAGCCTCTGTCCTTGCAGCATAAGTGCAGATGGTGGATGTCTTAAGAAAAGACATGCAAGATCTCATTTCAGCTCAGTTTAGTGGGAAAGGGTTTGCCTGGGCCTCCCATACAAATCTGAATGAAGGTGAAATTGATGTCCTTATAAGAACATTTCTCAGGTCGTGTTTTCAAATAGATAACTGGAGATTTTGGGTTCTGGCACCATGAAGTGTTGAATGTCTTGTCATGTTGAAATACGTTGTAATGAAACATTTCTTTACACACCATAATCTACCATAAAACTACCTTTCGCCCTAGTTATCTTGTAACCGTTACTAGTCGAATCAATAGTCACGACATCTCATCAGATACAAAATGTTATTTTGTGTTTGAGATGATCAGATGTCCACCTGTGATATATAAAATGTGATTAAGGAAGGAACTCAAACATTCAGAATAATCTTTCATAACACATTTGAGAGATTGTTTTCTGAGCTGTTCAAAAGCAGAAAGCCAAAAACAATATGTATTATCATAATGTGCCTGAATTTGTACTGCCAGATCTAAGATGTTAACAATCTTTACCATAGTTGTTCACATTTATGTGTTATACACCATTCCCAAAGCTAGATGTCGATTTAATATCAACGGTCAATCAACTGAGCTGTTAGTAAACTGTGGCTTGGGTTAGTCTTTTGCATGCATTTTTGTTTGTATTACAAATGATGGAAAAAACATTGCTTCCATGGTTTTATTTTTGTGAAACAATCAATCTCTCAATGTGTGGAATAAAATATGGTTGTTATTATACATTATGCAAAGTACATTGGCTAGAAACTAAATTCACTGAAATGTCATTATCTTGTCTGCATACAGTATGCATCAAAAAAGGCCACTTGGTCTATGTCAAGTGTATATATATGGTATTCACAAAATATTCTCACGGGAACCTCCATGAGATATTTTAATAATCTTGGCACTGGTATGTTTTCAGTTTATCATGTAATTAAAATAAAAGAATATATATGTTTTATTAAGACATGGCCTCTTTCAGATACACTATTATTAGTATTGTATAAATCACTATTATGCTATAAGATATTACAGTGGTGCCATACACTTGGCTTTAACACATCTCCCTAAAGCAGTGGTTGAGCTAGTATTGTATAATATAACACTAATATAATATAGTATAATTGTACAATATTCATGAGTGATATCAGTTTAAAAGATTTCAAATGTATTTCTATAAAATATGCATGTATTTTTGCATGGTGTTGATGGCTGTTATATTTTGTAGGCTAAAGGTAAAAAGCTTGAACGCAAGCTGTGAACTTTCCTGTGAAGGGAGTTTGCTTCAGATGTTTCCATGTGCCGATGGTCTCACATGTTATTGGGATTATAGCACAGCATGTTGAGCTTGATGTTCTCATCCCAGTGACGAAGCAGCAGGAACAACTGTCTGGCCGCTCCCTTCAGCCCAGCCAGGTCCACGTTCTCTGGAAGCTTCTGGGAGCGCAGCCAGAAGTCTGCCTTGGCTGCCACCATCTCCCACTCCATGAAGTATCCGGCACATCGGTGCTCCAGCCAGGCCAGAGCGACGGCCGTGGCCCAGGTGGAGCCCTCCAGATCCTGCCAGGCCAGCCCAGTGCTGTTCCCCTGGAGCTCGGCCGCACCGGGCGGGTCCGCCGGAGAACCCTCGCAGGCGTCCGTCTCTGAGCCGCGCCCGCTATCCGCCTGGCCCCGGGTGACGGGGGTCTCCAGGGAGCCCTCCTCAGAGCTGGCCAGGTCCGGGGAAGAGGCGGCGATGACGGTGGAGGCCTCTCGGTCCAACGGGCATCTCGGGCCGAGCCTGGGTTCCATGTTGAGGGGAGGGCCGTCAGGAGGTGTGCAGTAGACGGTAGGGGGGAAGGGAGTAGAGGGGGCGAGGTGATGGGGGAAGCTGCCAGGAGTCTTGCTCGCGGTGGGAGACGTGAGGCGGTTGGGATGGCTGAGGCTCATACGGTGGAGGCTGTACGGGGACGCTCTCTTCAGGCGATCCAGGGGGATCTGAATGCAGTCGGTGTATTGCTCTGTGAGCAGGAACGCCCCTGACGACAGCTGGAGGCACACCTGAAGGGGCAGACGGCATGCAGCTCATTAAGTGTTTTATAAATCATCACCATTCCCAGCGGCAGACATACATGTCACGTGTGGTGGCTGTGGTGTACTGGTAAAAATTGTGTGTGGATCTCACCAGAGGCTGGTAGTCTGGAGCCTCGGTGGCCGCTTGCTTCTCGGTTTCTGCAGAGAGACAGTGGGACTTCAGAGGAACATGCTTGCCTGATGAAACAGACGACCTCAGTCTGCCCAGTGGGAACCTGGAACCAGTACAGGGATAAAGACACACTAGATACTGTCGTGCTGTGACCGTTGTGATACATTAAATACAGTGAGTAGTGACAGAAATGGGAGTATATCTCCATTTTCAGTCTCACCTGGAGCCAAAGAAGCTCTCCATAGACTTGCTCTCTACCGAACGCTGTGAGCGAGTGGCTGAGGAACGTGGTATTGCTGGGGGGTTGCGAGGGTAGGCACTGCCACCTACTGCTCAACAAGAGCAAAATAACAACAAAAACAATACCGTAATTGCCAAGATGAGAGATGCTCGTTCACTCTGCCAATACCAGACGTTGAGAGCTGCTCTAAAGTTTCAGTTTGGCAACATTATTGCCTGAAACGCAAACTTTAAAATTTTCTCCTATCTCCCGAAGGTTGTTCAACCAACGGAACTTACGAGAATCCCAGGACGTTAGGCTACAGGGTGATGCGGGTGTGTCGTCCTTATCTGAAGCACATGAACACAGAAGCACATCATCGTTATGCTGATGGACATTATAGTGTCATTACCGGTGAGTCACCTGTCCAAGATAACAAACAGTGATTCACTGTCTGAGGAAGGCTCACTATTACAGACTACAGAATACACAACCTGTGGAGTTCCACTTGTCCTCTGGGTCTTCACTGTCTCTACTGGAGAGCCGTCTTCCCAGGCCAACAGAATAGGCCCTCTGCCTTAGACTGCCTCGCTGAGAGGTGCGCTTGCTCCACGAACGCACCCCTACACACACACACACACACACACACAAACTTAATCCTACTCCATAGAAGACAAATGTTCTGTAGTATGTCACATATTAAAGGTGCACTACTTGATTTGTGTTACAAAAAACACTGCAGCATTCATCGGTGCACACCTCTCTATACCTCTCCCTCCAACACCTGAGCTTCAATGAAGGAGTCCACCTTTAATAGGATATAAACGACGGTAGTTGATATGAGTGGAAAGCAAACCTGTGTTTTTGACCTCTGAGCCGTCTGACAAGACTTTGCTGGTGCTGCCGTCTGTAGCTGTGAAGGCTGTGTACATGCAGGTGATGTTACAGCGCTTACTGGTCTGAATGGCCTTCATGCGATATCGTTTGGCTGGACCTGAGGAGACAGCCATCAACGCCTGTGCTGCTACGAACGGAGAGAACATTTTCAAGCAGATCTGCTGCGTTGTTGAAAGTGTAACTGCACCTGAAATTGTGTTTTGTTTTAGTTATAAACTAAATAATAAGACTGTGCTTTCGTGAGACACATACATGCTTGTGTTACATTAATATTGACTGTTTTTATAGAAATCTGGATTTTATGATCTGAAATGGCTCCAAACGTCATATCTGTAAATAAATCGTAACTTGTCTTGTCATACAATAGTGCGTTTTGTCCGCTCGTGCATCATCAAATTCAAATGTTAACGTTAATGTTATTGTCAACGGGGGGGGGGGGGGCGGGGGGGGGGGGGGGGGGGGGGGGGGGGGGGGGGGGGGGGGGGGGGGGGGGGGGGG
>JAODUH010009355.1:14618-30157 GCA_027564835.1 Typhlichthys subterraneus
CAACGGGGGTCCCCCTCACAGCCCCCCCCCCCCCCCCCCTTCCTTAACTTAGCTCCTTGATAACGTTTAAGCATTTTTCAAAGTTGCTCAATGGGTGGATTCAGACTCAGCGCTGGGGTGCGGTTACACTGTAACCTCACCATGTTCAACATCCTTCTCCTTCTCTGCCATCTTCTCAAAGTCTCTGATAACGGAGCGCGCGGCCAGTTGGTGTACCATCTCCTTCCACGGCTCTCCGTCTTCCTTCGCTCCAGCTGCCTCTTCCTCTCGTGACCCCTGACCTTCAGAGGCCCAGAGGTTGCCCAGGTCCACGACGACCTCCCACGAAACAGGCTTGCCTGCCAGGAGGCCGTGGATTAGGGCCCGGCACTGGCTCGGCGGAGGGGTATCAGAGGGGGCCGCGGTGAAGAGGTACTCTGGGTCTGTGAAGCTGTCCCAGTCCAGAGGAGAGGCGGGAAACAGCAGGCCATCTACAGTCAGAGAACGAATCAGGACAGGTGGTTTAAAGTGAAACATGGCTGTTGAACACAGCGAGGTTCAAGTGTAACTGCACCCCCCCACCTCTGAGCCTGACTCCACCCACTACAACTTTGAAAAAGGTCTGAGAGGAGGACCCTGGTATGAACCTACTGGAGTCTGTGAGACTAATGTGGGACAGTGCTCCTCGTGCCGTGGCCAGTGTCTCGCCGTTGCTTTCCTCCAGCTTCCCGCCCAAAGTCTGGTCGAAGGAGACCCTCTCTAGCGCCCTCCTCAGGCGATGCATGTCAAGCTCACCCTGGGGGGAGGAGAAACTGCGTGCCGCCATGGTGGAACGGACCAGAGCCTTCTGTCTCCTGCGAGACTCATCGCTGGCACATATACGCCCGTTCTAATTGACAAGGAAAACATGCTTAGCTCTGGCCACTGGGGGCAGAATGGTGAAGAGACTGTATAACATACAAACTCATTGGGTGAGTGTTAATTGTCATGTTTCTCAGCTTTGCAACTTAACAGTCTTAATGCTATGATGCTATAATTAGTACATACTGTATACTGAATATGTGCAATGCTAGGGTATTGCACATATTCAATATACAATATGTACTAATTATAGTACGTACTCATTTTACAAATACCTGCCTAAAATGGGAAGTGCACTTTTTTGTTTTGGTGCACTTTTATACTGTAAACATATAATATATAGGTGGTTTAACAGGCTTACAGTTGGCAGAGAGCATCTCAAAACTGTGTGGCACGTCAAACGTCTACAACACTACACTAGATTAGACACATTTATTCACCAGAGCGGTCCTTTCATAGTTCACCTGTACCTTCTTCTCCCCACTGCCAAGGGTTTCAGCAGAGAGGTTACGCTGCCACAGTGAGTCGGCCCAGCGAGACAAGGAAGCCTTGTGCTCCACCGGGGGCATCTTCTCCAGGCCCTGGGGCAGGGAGCCCGTGTCCATCAGAGCCCCGGGGATGGGGTCCGGGGCATAGGGCAGGGCAACACCTTCAGACGTGGAGGAGGTGTTGGGGTGAGAGTGGGAATGTGAGCGTAGACTCCTCTCACTGCCGATGGAGCAGTGAGTGAGAACATACTGCTCCTGAACATAAGCTCTCTCCTGGATCCGCTTCCTCACGTCACTGCACCACTCTATGTCAGCAGCACCTATAATAAGTCACATGATGTAGTAAAATGTACGGAGGTTGATTCTAAGCTATGTTAGCTCCTGTACAGCCAGTTGTTGATATGTGTCGTCTATTTATCTAACCTGGGCTGGTGCCAGGGTCTGTGTTTCTGGCGCAGGAGAACTCCGAGGAGATCTCCCTGGAGATTTCTCTCAGCGCCTCCTCCAAGTCGGCACCATCTGCAGATGTCATCATAGGGAGGAGCTCAGAGGAGGGAGTAGGCGAGAGCTCCTCAGTTGATAGGCCAAACACTGAACCCACGGAATCACGGTGAAGGTCCCTACAGCCCCGTCCATTGGCCTAGTGGAGGAGTGGCGTGGGCAGATTACTGTGTTCTGTTTCGTCATAAACAGTCATACAATCCGCCATTTAAAGGAAATAACGCAATATACCTCTGCCCTCTTGCCTGTGAAGTAGGACATATCATAGAGCGTGCAGTAGCCAATCAGACAGTGTCCAGGGTACAGTGGAGGGATCTCATTGGGTGAAAGGAGAGCCTCAATGTTCTCTGGCAAATACCAGTCAATGCGTATGTCAGTCAGCACAGGCTCAAAGGCCTTTTTTAGAGATTTAATTAACTGAAATGGAAAGGGGGAGGGTTAAATGACATTCCTTATAATACATAAACTATGATTAACATGCTGAAACCCAAACACTTGATGTGAAATGGTCCCCAGAGAATATCTGAGACTTCAATGTTCATGCAGTTGATATTATCACCACCAGATGGCAGCGGTGTGTTTTCTCTGACCTTGGGCTGGAGCCTCTCCTCAATATCAAAGAACACCACGGTCCCACCCGTCAACTTGGCCACGCCCTGTAGGAGCCTTCTGCAGGCACGAGGACCCAGACCCAGGCCAAAACATCTGCGAAGATATTCATGAAAATGCATGTTACTTGCCAAGAGAAGTGAATCACAATGCCACAAGTGTCACAGGAAGGGTTATATTGGCTCTCCATCAACACTCCTGAGTGAGGCTTGCTGGGTGCTTTACGATGTGCTGCTTTTGATTTACAGAGATGCCAGCCATCACTCCCCCCAGCTTCTCCCTCTCATTACTTTAAGTATCAGCCCTAATAACATATGTAATCATAAATACATATAGTATATATCAAGTATGTAAATCCTAACAGCATACTGCCTATCTGCCTGTCTCTATGGGGGGAGATTTGGAGCCAGGAAAGTATGTGTCACAAGCCATTTACCTTTAACCAATAGTGTCAAATGATACAAACCGGTGGGCTTTAAAAGTAGCAAGTTGGATTTGAAATACTAAATGAGTAAATATGATAAATTATTAGTCTGGAGATGAGATACCTTCTCTTTCAGTGTTTATGCCGTCTGTAATGCTAGGTCACTGAACTTAGTCGACTTACATGCTCGTTCAGCAGGCAAGGGTTCAGCAATCAAGTCTACAGCTGGACGAGTGGCAGCTACAGTAACGTTGAATAAAGCCAGCCTAGCATGGGAATACTAATGAGGGGTAGATGGAGTTATTGCACTGGGCTCGAGGGAGGGACTGTGGGGACACGCACTGCAGAACAGGCCACTTAACACGATTACTGGGCGTGGCTGGAGAATTCCGCAGTTCCCTTACATGTGCAGTGCTTCAGTCACTCTTTAAACTTCCAGTTATCTCTTCTCATTGTTCCCTCCTGCATGTTGGGGTTTTGTCATGAGGTTAGCAGAGGAAGTTAAAGATTAGCTAAATTATCAAGCGATATACTGTACTGTAGTAAAAATATTAATGGCCATATGGATATTCCAATTTCAACGTGTCATGTCTATGCAGACTGCACATACTGTATGGACAGGCACATGTAGATTTGATAGGTTTTATGGATGATTGGTGCCTAGTTGTGGGGTAAAACATTCAGAATCACTTGATTCTCTGTTGACAAAGGTTTTTATAACAAAACAACCTGACAGAACAGCTAGGGGTACCAATCTCATATACCCCACAACACCCATTTAATGTGTATTTACAGTATTATGTTGTATGTATATTTGTGTATTGGAATATAAATGGAAGCTATAGGTGAAACTCCATACCTAGCAGAACATGCGTTTCTGCGAACCAGCTCCAGCACCTTGCCCACGTTGCTAATGGTGCCATCTGTGATGATGAAGATCTGCCGAGGGCAGGATCTCTGCACGGGCTGCTGGTACGCCCAGGTCAGCGCCCCCAGCAGGTTGGTCCCCCTCATGTCAGCCTTCATCCTCTGAACATACTCACAGGCCTGCACCAGTGTGACCTTGCGTATTTAACAGGGACACAAGGAGAGACGAAGGAGAACAGCCGACCAATCACATGCTGTTGCCTGTGTAAACATAATAATCTATTTAGCTGAGATTTATACACTTGGTCAGAACATCAGACGGTCCAATTATACAGTTTAGGCAGGCGGCCTCAAGATCTCCGTCTAATAAAGCAAGAGTAAACATACGCTGTCGTCAGCACCTGCCTGCAAAAGCCGTCTCAAATCACATGGTAAACAAACGAGCCTGACAGGGTAGAGGGTTGTGTGCTACCTTAGCTTATGCATGAAGGGTTACCATGTGGTCAACAGCATGTGTGCAGACTTTGTCCTTGCAGACCCCTGCTCTGCCTAAAACCTGATACTGTGCTACTAAGGCAACCTGCTGCCTGGTTACTGAAGCAGACACCGTTTCTACGGAACACAAGGTCCTACATGGGTGGAAGGATTAAACAAACTGATTTTAGAAAACATGATTGGGGAAAGTGGATATAAGTAATACCCCAAAGAATCACCCAAAAACACTTATATGTTTATATATTATTAGTGTATGGATTACATTTTGACCACCTTCAACTTCACATTCACATTCACAAATTCACAGCTACATTCTTCGTGAAAGGATAGGAAAATAACAAATGTTCCTGTACAGTACTAGCATAGAGTCAATTACAATTTTGTTCAACTACTATTATCCAGGTATAATTTCTTTTATTTTATAGGTCTATCTTGAAAAATCGGTTTTAATCTCCATGAGATCACAGAGTTAAAGGCATGGTCAATAATTCTTGCTAACTTCGAGCTCAAATCAAAACAGTATTGCTACGCGGTCTTCCACGGAGCCGCATCACATATCGAAATTCATTGTAGAGCAAAGCGTAGTGCTACGGCTTTGTTGATATGAGTGGTGTTCGCCACTTTGTTTATGTTGCTATTTATGGAGCCAGGGCTGTGTGGAAATATCAGATTATTTTGTCAACACACACAGAGAACGTTAAACTAGCGAAATGCGAGGAGATATTTGTTGAATTTGACAAAAAGTGTATTGATTACAATTAGCTTGCAATAGCTGACAATACCTTTAAAAAAAGGTAAAATAAATTAAAATAATATTTAGTTTGGCATTGCCTTCTTATTAACCGTTTGCATCTGACAGGATCCAATCACAAAACTTGGTGCTCTATCATTGATTTAATTGGACAGTGAAGCTGTTAAACCCAACCACAAAGGTGCTAATTGGCTAAGTGATAAATGTCAATCTGAGCGGTAAAATGTAGTTAACTAGGTCAATACCAGACTTGCTGAATGCAACATTTGAAAAGTATGCATTACTCTCGAAAGGCTCGACCCAAGTTTCTACATTGTCTCTATTCTTAGTGGTGACCTGATTAACCTACATCAGTGCAAAGCTTGCTGGAGGTGAACAGGGCCCGTATTGTTGTGCCAAAGCCCACAATGTTGAGCATAGTGCCAGGTGGAAGACTCTTCAATGCTACCACCATGCCTTCCTGTCAAGACACAGGGGGATTGACAGGACACATTCATCACTTGATATCATTACTAAAGTGTGATTTATGGAATGTAACACTCATAAACAAATGTATATAAGTATATTCAAGGGTGTAGACCTGACAGTGATGTTGTATAATGTCTTACACAAATTACAGGTCTTTAATTACACAGTGAATGTGATGTACATTAGCCCTGCATCAAGCTTACCTTGATGCGCTGGATGTGAGTGCCACTCATGCTGCCACTGCGGTCGATGAGGAACAGCAGCTCCCTGGTAGCTCTGTGCAGCTCTGGAGGCTCATAGAGCAGGTCAGGGCAGAAGTTAAGCATCAAGATGGGGCAGCTCAGGATGTCTTTGTGTTGACGCTTCCTCACAAACTCCAGCTGCAGTGAAGGGAATACGCAGGGAGCCATTCCAGTCACAGTATACAGTACACTTACACAGTATGCCTTTCTTAAAGGTGCACAGTACACTCATCAGTTGTGTTACAGCGTGCCCAGAAACCCAAAAAATGTCTGCCCCACTTCACTGTTCATGTTTGAAACAGAACAGTGAATGTGTATCTGGCAGAGGAGGGGTAGAGAACAGTGTGAGCCTATGAGCATTGTAGGGGGAGGAGTAGAGGGGCAATACCCACTCAGCACTTACATGAGGTCCACAAACCAACTAACAAACCATGTTTTTCTTACACTATGTCATTGTAATTCTGGATACAAAACAAAGAGTTTACCTTTAATAACAACAGTAGTAAAACTAAAAACATGTATGTCAGCCTGCTCACCTTCTTCTCAGGTTCAGAGTCTTTCCGGGCACAACGAATGAAATCGCGGCGTGAACAGATTTGCTGTTCGTACTGTCTGAAGGATAGTCTGCCTCTCTCCAGAATGACCAACGGGCTATGAGGTTCTGTGGCACAGGCTTCTATCAGCACGTTGTCAGTAAACAGACAAGGGAAAAAGCATATATGAAGCCATTCAAGTCACTCACCGCTGAGGTGCAGAATAATCTCAATGTGCCGGTCATAAGAATGCTCCTGTGCTAGCGTGATGTAGGTCGCAGAGGCACTTTGTGCGCTGGGGTCCGCATCGGCCCTCAGAGCATGGGTAGGACTCTCAAGACCTGAGGATTATGGTCCATGATATTCCGTATACACAACTAATACACATTGTTTTAATGATGTGTTGTCTTACAGCAAATTATAAATGACACTTTTATACAGATATTACATATATGCCGACTCATGTAGCAAGGGTGAAAAGAAAGATGTGCCCTGTGCTGTACTTATAGCTTTCATTATGTCTGCATCCTATCTCTCTCTCGCGCTCTCTCTCTCTCTCTCTCTCCCTCCCCCCCTTCCTCTCTCTCTCTCTGCGTACAGTATGCCTCCTGGCTGGAGCTCCCTAGAGTCAGAGAGTCATTTAATCAAAAGCTGTGTGACAGTACCAGCCAGCAGGCAAGCTCCTCTCACAAGCAGCTGGAAGCTGAGTTCATAGAGCGACAGGTTGGCAGCTGGACTGGTAAAGATGGCATGGGGACACTTCTGTTTTGAATCCAATGCCTGTTCCTGCTTCCCTGAAGTGGCACCAAAACAACTGGTTGATCTAAGGAGTGGAGGAATTGTTATTTTAGGTAGATTCATTAATGCATTACAGTTGGTGTATAAAATGATGTCAAAAGACATTGTTACCTACCCTGTTTCATCTAATTTCACGCCAGCATCATTCTTGCTTGATGTCATTTGGCAAGGGACAACTGGAGTAAGCATTATAGGGTACACAATTCGTATCGCTCCATTCTCTAGTGTGGGAAGTTCCAGAGTGGTGCTTACAATAATAGACACTAGTTCCATGGGGCCGATGATACCTGTGCCCACAATGAAGGTTGTTCGTTCCAGGTCCTCATCCAGGATGAGATGTCCTTAAGCGCAAACAATGACACTAGTTTAAATTAAATAAAGTGACAGGTGAGAATTAAATAGTGACATTTAAGATTTGGTTCCATCTTAAAAGGAAAACAAACCAGAGATAGATTTCCTATCTTAACGATGCTACTGTTTCTACAAATATATCCTCCCAACTAATACAAATACAAGTGCAAGCCATTTCACAAATTGGCAAGCAGCCAATTTAATATAGCCTCTGTCATCTGTCCACTAAGACTACACATTTGTCATAAATGAGATGTGGAGAGCTACGCTAATGTAAGTACATAGGGACATGGCTGCTTTTTTTCAGACAGACATTTGGCCCAGTGCAGCATTATATTCTTTATATTTCTGCTTATTCTAATATTTATATATCTATTGCATCAGCATCACTGCAAAATCACTGCTAGTAAATATAGATGGATTTTAAGGATTTCTACGAAATCACTCTTTAGAGCTATGATCCATATTATCCTATCAAACTGTAAATACATTAGTTCCATATTGGGTTGGTTTATTAGAGTTGCCTCATGATACTGCCTGGGTCAGTGTGCAATGGGTGTTAATTAAAATGGGAGTTAACATCATTAAAGCAAATATTTGCTTTGTTTGCAGCAGAAGAAAAAATCTGATAACTACTAAAATAAAACATATTACAATTCCATCTTCAACCCATTTATTCAAATATTTGCTAAATACAGTTCCTTTCCATAATGAATAAATATTGATGATATTGATTGAGTCCTTCAAAAAGTGTCTGAATCTACTATACATCAAAGTGATTCATCCTTGGACCATGGACAAACATTCCACCAAATTACACCTAAATAACTGTATAGAGATCACTTTGGACATCAGGTCCACAGTGTAAATATAAAGTTATTGTATAGTAACATAAGTAATAAAGTAATAGTTTCCTTGTGTTACTGTAGTTGTTGTCCTACACCAGGCCCTCTCTTACCATTGGTGCACTGCATATCCAGGCTGGAGCTTCCACAACAACAGACCCACTCCCTTCCATCCCCACACTGGCCATCGAGCCCCAATCCATGGCAACAGTCCAGACAGCAATCCTTCAGCTTCCCCCGGCTCTGGAGCTCCACTCCTACCAGCCTGCCTGCAATGACAGCCTCGAAGCCTACCATGACCTCCTTTTCCCCCAGAGGGTAGACAAACACGCCTGAGAAGGGAATTAAGATAGACAGAAACGCCAGGTTCACAATTGGTGCTCGCTATATCTCTGTGTATGTGTATGCCATGTAAGATTGTAAAGCTACAATCATGAACTTTACGGTTTGGTGTATTTTGATGACACCTATAGCAAGTGTGCAATTCGCCTTTTCCTTGTGATCATGTATAAAGGTTTCATGTGTGATGAAAGTAGACGTTTTGTGGACAAAACCTCAACACCACAAAACAAAAATGAGAGAGAAAAAACAAGACACAACAATAAACATTACAATTGAATTATTATTAATACTATTATTATTATTATTATTATTATTATTAGATCATTGTTAATTCATGTATATTTAATGTAAATCCGATCTATTGTGTGTGTATGTAATATGCTGCTATTTTGGCCAGGTCTCTCTTGCAAAAGAGATTATTAATCTCAATGAGACTAACCTGGTTAAATAAAGGTTAAATAAAAATAAAAAAGGTAATTACAAATAATTTTAATATATTGAAAATATACAGTATCTTCAATTACCATATGCATACAGTATCTCTTCACAGTGGATCAACCACTGTATTTACGAGCTCCTGAGGTAATTTTCCCAGTAATGTTAATTCCGTCAGATGTACCGAAGCACAAATAGGTTTGATATACAGTACACTATTAGCAGTATAGGCTATTATCTCAATCAGATTGAAACTGATATTTATATGAAGATGTTCAAGATTGTAGCTTTGACATATCCTGAAAGTTTCTGAAGCACAACTCACTTTCCACTGACTCTGTTTCAGTGTTGGCATAGGTAAGGTGTGCAGTGATTCCTAAGGAGCAGCCATTGGCATAGGACTTGATGCATGAGGCCTTGAGAAGCAGTGGTTCCCACGTGGAACGGTTTCTTAGCCCTACCATCCTACTCAGGGCTGGCGAGCAGGCTGCTACACGCTGGCTTATCGGGAACACTGCAGGCAACAGGCAGGGAAACGAAGGAGTCATGCATGAGCAGCATGGCATGTACTGTGAGTGTGCATTTTAATGATGACCTTTCCATTCACTGCCTAACACCTAAGGAAAATAGACTGAAGAGGCATGGAAGTTTTTCCATTCTTTTCCAATTTGTTTTTTCCCAAATGCTTAAATGGAAACAAATTATGGTGCAACGTCCGGATGGTCTTGTGAGGTAAGACCTGTATGTGATGTGCGTAGATACATCACTGTGTTATCAGAGATCCAGGGTTATGCAGTAACCTAAAGTTATTGGTACATGTATATGTACATGTATGTGCTAAATAAATTCTACAGTAATCAATGTTCTAAGATTGTATTTTTCATTGGATAATGTTCAATAATAAATTAAATCTGTGTGGACTACATATGAGTGCTTTATTTAATTTGTGTTACAGTATACTACAATCACTGTTGCATTGGTGAAATCATGAAGGCTCATGACAACTGGCCAAGGGCTGGATTAAACCAGATGGATTAAACCAGGGCTTGGGCTTCAAGTGTTACCTGCCTGGGTATAAACTCTTAGACATGCAAGTAAGCTATCTCCTCTTCTGAGCTCCTTAGCAACCAGCGTAAGAAGCTTGGTCAATCATTAACATTGCTGTCCAATGTGAGTGCATGCTTCATGCCAGGTGTACTATCCAAGGCCTATGCAAATACAGGTAACAGGTAATGTGCATACAATTATACGCTTACTTTCACCTAACCATAAGGCCAGGGTGCTATAGCGTAGATTATTCATAATGGAGTAGACATGTGCCGCTGTGTATTTTAGAATCATGGTGGCAATACGTCTTCTCATCCATCCTCTCCTATACCACACACAAACACACACACTTTTGCAAATGTACATTTATATTATATCTCACAGTATATATGGCAGTAGGCTATAAACTCAAAAGCTCGTCCATGCATTTGTGTCTGTGCCCCTGCAGTAAAACTGTGGTAATACTGCAGTCCTCTGGCAAAAAGCCCTACGGATCAAATATAAACCAATGCTGCCTCTAGATCCCTTAAATAATTTCTGGTCAATGCAGTAGACTACAACAATTCATGTTATCACCATCTGTAATAGTACAATAACAAGTGAACACCTGTTATATGGCAGCAGTGTAAAAGACCACAAAAATATTGCACAGTATGGCAATAAATAAATAATGTCTGAAAAATTATGTTATAAACGTTGTTACAGGAAATTACCTGACTGACCATTAGTGATTGACAGCTGGTCTGAACCAAATTAATATCTGGATGTACAATGTGGACATTTATACAGCCAGTGTGATATTAGTTTCAACTTTCAACCAGAGGATTAATTGTAATTACAATTCAGTTTTCAATAGCCATAACAAACGTTTAATTATTATCCTGCTGTGTTAAGAGTAAACTATTTTACATTGCTGTTCATTTATTTGTTACTAGCCTATTTTAAACTATTTATTTGGAGTAAGTAAGCCAAATGAACGTTATAATTTAAATGCTACTGCTACTGATGTTGGTAACCTATATGTCTGCTGTCTGTTATAATATAGCCTATTGTGTCTCTGACTTTATGTATCTTGATGATGAAAAGGCAAAAAGAAAAATACTTTCATACCGTCTCTCTAGTAGGTTTGTTTTTTAATCCCCGTGCGTAAACTTCGGAATGCATCTGACCAAGAACTGAAACAACCATTATCGAACATTTTTACTTAGAAATCAATAGGCTGATATAGCGAACAACCTGCTGCATGGAATGATCCGTTATCCACTGACCATTTAGGCTTTCCAATCTGCGGATCAAAGAACAAGCCTTTTTCTGTCTAGGTAAATCCCGCCTCCTCTTCGATTTAATTGGATGCTTCATTAACATTGACGAACAGCGTTCCAATGCGCTTTCAATAGAAACATGTTATAAGACAAGCCAGTCGCATCACAGTATTGATGTATAGGTACTGAGTATAGGCCGCTACTTTGAACACTCGATGTTCAGATATACTCTACTGAACTCGATCCAGCTCTAGAAGACGTTTTAATGACTCCAAGTGGTCTATAAACGCCCGTCGAATGCTAAGCCTTTGAATCAATGCAAAACTTCGTTGGACATTGCTGTTCTGCCTATAGCTACAGTTCATTTTGACTGCTGCACCATGTACCAAATACAACCGTACAAATGCACACTACCATATATTAACTGTACTATAGCAGCAGTACAACTACTACTAAATGTATTCTAGAAGTTTCCGCAAAATAATGGTCGGCTTATACGCAGGACGCACTAGTGAAGACCCGTGGAAGCGTGGAAGTGAGAAGTACCAGCGCATAACGTCGAGAGGCAGTAATGAGCGTTTGCAGTGCCTATTCTGCCAGTAATCTAGAAGAAAAACAAGAACCTCGAAGGCTCCCACCCTAGTTCTATGCAACCACCCTATGCTCCCATATAGAAAATAATGAACAACAAATTTGACGCGTGAGTAACCAAAGTTGCATATTTTGGCAGAATATTTGTGCCCCTTTCCGAATGCAATACCACAGGGAAAGCGATGAATGCCTATGCGTTGCGTCGCCTGTATAACGAGATGTGTGTCTTTACTGTCTTGTTATGCTGCTTTGCCAGGTCTCTCTTCTCTTGGCATGTAAACATGCATGCGTTAAGATATGAATTGCATGTTGAAACACGGAGAACAACGAGGAAGCGATATATGAGCTAAATGGACCACTAGCTAAATGGACACTACTGGCTGAAGACTATTTTAGCCTGTCGGAAGGAATCTAGGCCCCGCGGGCCGCTGATGAATCCTCGCCGTGTCAGTTGTTGAAAGACAGGGCAGGTGCGCGCAGAGACGCCCCTGCACGCCATATCCATATTTGAACTAGTTAAATGGGAACCTTAAAGGCATCGATATAGCATGAACGGTATAGTGTGCACATCCCATACTTAGCGTTAATGGCGAGGGGGGCGTGTCTGGCAGAAATGAAGTGTGTGATCGTGAGTCAGTGGTATTGCCACATACACAGTTCGCATTCCAATACGCAGGTGGGAAGTGTGTTGCGTTCGTTTTTAAAGCAAACATGGTAGGCTGTCCCTGAGAAATGTGACTGATTGTAATTGTTTCAGTCTAAAAGATGATGACAGTGGAGACCACGACCAAGGCTCACCTAAAGAATATGAGAATGATAAATCAGAAGACGAAGACATGGAACACGCCACTGCCAAGAAGAAAGTGAGTTTGACATCTAGAGGGCCCTCATTGCCACTCATTCTAGTCTGTAGTTTCTAATATTTATCCATGATGTGTCTGTGTTGTGTCCAGCTGGCGGTGCCAGGAGTAGGTGAGCATCCCCTTCAATACAACTACTCGTTCTGGTACTCCAGACGTACCCCAGGAAGACCAGCCAGCACCCAGACCTATGAACAGAACATTAAACAGATTGGCAGCTTTGCCTCGGTTGGTTGACATGCGTACTGTTTCTAAATCAAGTTGCGGATCTAATGTATTTAGAAGGCACAGATAGAAAAAGTCTATTACCAATGATTTTACAATCTTCAGTTAGTTGGTTGTTGAACACAATGTAAAGTATATTCTGTAGCCCTAGATGGTCAGCTACACTTGGCAATGTAATTGTTTACACTGTTTTAAGGTTGAGCAGTTCTGGCGCTTCTACAGTCACATGATCCGACCAGGTGACCTAACAGGCCACAGTGACTTTCACCTCTTCAAAGAAGGCATTAAACCCATGTGGGAGGTGGGTAACTTTCTTCCCTAATCTCTAAATGTTTACGCCAATATGTTGATTCAATATTATGTTTTATCTGTTTATGTATACTACAAAGATTACATATTTTATTAAAACTTCATTTAGTTTAGCAATTTCTGTTTGGTTAGTATTTTGGTAATGTTAGTATTATATGCTCGACTACAATGAATGCTAAAATGCTAAGGAGCATTATCCTAAACAGCCCTTTGTGTATTCAGGATGATGCTAACAGGATGGGTGGTAAGTGGATCATCCGTTTGAGGAAAGGCCTGGCGTCTCGCTGCTGGGAGAACCTGATCCTGGCTTTACTGGGAGAACAGTTTATGGTGGGCGAGGAGATCTGTGGAGCGGTGGTGTCTGTACGCTTTCAGGTGAATTACCACTATTGCTAACTACAACTGACCTCAAATCTGTAGCTGCTTTACCTCAATGTAAGACAACACATCGCTTGACATTAAATAATCCCCTGTTCATGGCACCGGACAAACCTTTTTCCACCCTTAACCCATGTAATTTGACTGCCTCTAAATAATCAACATCTTTATAGACCTGTTAGAAATTCAAAGTAGGCGGGTAGTTAAATGGAGGTTGCATAAAAATAAACGGTTCCTGCAAAATGTCAAATTAAGTTAAATGAAAAAAAAGAGATGTTCCTGTTGGTTGCTACTTTGTCTATACAACATTTTAAACATTAATATAGCAGAAAACAGCTACTGTATTCTCTATTTCTCTATTTCTGTTCTTTGTTTTCATAGTTGGGCCTGGACAACTTACACATTTCTAACAAATTACACAACTACCTACACCTCCTTTAAGTATAGATACTGTACATCTCTAAGTTGTCCACATATGTTCCCAGGAGGACATCATCTCCATCTGGAACAAGACAGCCAGTGACCAGGCCACCACAGGCCGCATCAGAGACACCCTGCGCAGGGTCCTCAACCTGCCTCCCAACACCCTCATGGAGTACAAGACGCACACAGACAGCATCAAGTATGTGTGTCTCCCTCTCTCATGGTTTTGGTCTCTGCATGTTTCCATGTGATTGTGTAGCCAATGAAGCAGGAGCCGTGCTCATTTCTCATGAAAGATTTTAGATTTTTACTGTAAATTAGAACTCCGCCTGTGTGTGACCCTTAAGAGCCTGTCAACATGGGGTGTTACTGCCTCTGTTTTTGCTTTCAGAGCCTGGGAAGACTTCCATGGTCTGGTGAATGTTAGCGGCGGTTGTTAGCTACCGGTTCTAACAGTACTATGTGCCAAGGGTAGGATTCACTGCATATTAAATATCCTGAATCTCATCAGTTGTATTTAATAGCGGGTTTTAATTAAGAAATTAATTCACAATGTTTTGGTTGGATGTCTCATTTATTTGTTGTTTGTCCTGCAGTGTTTAGGCTTGTGTGACAAATTGGACAACGAGGAATCCAGAGGAAGAATACCTCTGCATGGTCTGGCACAGAGGAATGGTCAGGTACAGAGGAAACTGAGCTGTCCTGCTTTCCTTCCATTAACATGGAAACCATTGGAACTGAGCTCACATCTTTCCACCATTAATATATGGAAACGAGCTCTCATCTTTACATCAGTAACATAAGGAAACCATTGGAACAGAGCTCAAATCTGATTTTGAAGAGGACCTGGAGCCAAGCTGTCTTTTAAAATCTACATTTTTAATTAACCAGAGAATATTAACTTATGGAGATGTATTTTAATGTAAATTGCTACTTCTGTTACTTGCCACCAGAGGGAGACTGAGAGACATAAATGTAATCTGGCCAATAGCTATTGACCAAAAAATGGAAGAAAATCTATGTACATCTACTTCAGAGGTGTTTTATTGCCACTCTGAGAAAAACAGGGTGGCAGCAAATGGAAGTATTTTTTAATTGCTGTATTTTACTTACAAAGCCTCTGGTAATTTCAAATTCAATATCTATTGTGTACAAAAATGTATTTATACAAACAGTTGACTTTGGAGACTGTTTAGACTCTACAACCAAAGCAATGATTCTCTATTGGATATCTAATCTGAAAAGGATGAGTGACCATCCTATTGTTGGGGGAAAGATTGTGTAAGTGGCGTCTCAAGTGCAGACTGCCAAGCTGCCTATATCACTGTGCCTGGCCTGGAGCCTGAGGCAGGGCTCTCCTTCTGTCAGTCTGTCTTAACTCCATGGAACAAGGTCTGCTGGGACATCTCCCTATGCAGGCAGCACAGGAGCCCCGATATGCTGATGTGAAATTAG
>JAODUH010009365.1:0-40009 GCA_027564835.1 Typhlichthys subterraneus
TCTGATTCTAGCAAAATTCATACAATTACTTATAATATTTATTTCACACGGTAACTAGCGCAAAGGTGGGTTACACTAGCATCCCACTTTTTGCCCTGTGACATGGATAGAGGAGTGGGTGTAACGAGACTGGGACACAACGGGATTTCATTCTGCAAAAGAGAAGGTCATATGACCAAAGATTCAACGGGACCACATCAATCATCTGATCAGAAAAACACAACACAGAGCTGACACCGGTTACACCTGCAGAGTACAAATCTCAGGATCAAAACAATCCAGCGAATGGATGCCCTTGAACATACAGTCAGTTCTTCCCGTCTGTCATGCTTAACTTGTGCCTTAACATGGCACACATAAAGATAACTGGTTTACCTTTTCTTATTAGCTATAGCTGTTTTATGACAAAAGCTAGAATAAGCATAGTTCACCTATACTGTATTAGTACCACACTCTGGGGGTGGACGTGGGGGAATATGGAAACAATAATAATTAAAATGCGATTTCTATTTTGAAGGGAATCTAATAACTGATTACATTCTACATGCAATGTGATTGTTTTGTGCTGCTGCAACAAAACACAAGCACAGTAATGGAATTGCTGCACGTGGAAAGCCGTGCAAAGCTAATAAATTAAGACTGCAAGTGTATATGTTATAATGGAACTATGACTGATAGATGAATGATAGAGGAACACGGTTTATACTTAAATTCTAGAGGTTACAAAGGAATATCTTGAGGCAATAACCCTTGTTTTGTGATAGTATATCCCCAAATTGCTAACAACCGAAATTCCAGCCTTTTTGCTATAAAAAGCAGAAGTTGTTATCACAGATCTCACCAAAAATACATTTAGCCAGGTAACGTCCCCTAGAGGGTTAGTAACTGTCATCTACTCAGAAAATTTAAAACGTATCCTATCCACCTAAGGTGCTATAATGTTCCTACCCAGATAGATGCTATCCAGTCTTTCAAAAAACAACCTGGCTAGTTGCTCACAAAAGACAAAAAAGACACAAAAGAGTACAGCTTTTATGATTCTGAAATATAGCTTTCATTTTATTAGACAGAATTGATCTCTGCCAGGGCCACAGAATTACTCTCGACTACTCTCTACTTATTACGCATTACGGAGCAATACAGTTATTGTCACAATACCACACAGGCTTAGCAGCAATAGGCTTCTGCGTGTTTCTCGTAACTCGTTCTTCTGTTTTACCCTGTCTACCATATCACACTGAGAGCTGGCACACATCCAGAATTATTCTGCACTGAAAGTGTGAAAATGCCCACCATCTGTCTCAAAAGTAACAGTTGCAGACCACTTGGCATGGCATTTCCCAAAATATACCTTCACACTGGAATTCATCAACTACATATACTGTATGTCCTTTGAGTTCCCTTCAGTTCTGCTTCATTCAGTTCATTGAGTTCAATGCCCAGGCGCTTCAATAGCTTCTAAGTCTTTGCTATCTAAATATCAATATGACATATAGTCTTTTTAAGCATAATGCAGCATACTTTGCAGCTAAAATAATGGCTGTTAAAGTACAGCATGTCTGGAGTTTTGTAACATAACCCTGGAAATACATTTGAACAGATAACCTCAACATGCATGCAGAGAGGAAAACTAGCACATGTGTACTGTAGACTGGTACAGCAAATATTTAGCTCTTAGCCAAAGAAACTTACAGTGAGTAGCAGATAGGGGTTATGCATCTTGCCCTCCGATCCATACAGGTGGGTATGGATCGAAGGGTCAAACCCATGAGCGGAACAGCCTGAGGCAGGATACCTCTAGAGCATCCTGCACTGTAAAAAGACTAGATGGACAGACAAACGGACACACAGGTACAGGTGCATTAGACAGCCCAGCAGACCAATTAGAAGGCAAAGCTACCGGATGTCGGACCAGCACAGCAGAGTGACAGACAGACGGTCATTTTACGGGTAGAAATGATAATAAACAGTAAAGACAGACGTCCGGAGGCTGACAGACAGACAGGCTAGCAGATTTGCAGACAAATAGATGTTCCAAACAGACAGCCAGGAAGACCGCCACTCAGCAGGCTGGAGTTACACACCGCCACTCAGCAGGCTGGAGTTACACACTCACGCACACGCACACGCACACTCACACACACACGCACACACACACAAATCGGATATCACCTGTCACTCATGTTGCCACAATGTTATTACCCAGACAGAGAAAGCAAATGGAGAGGCGGGAGAGAGAATTATGCCAAATGCAAATTACATCTCAGAAATATTACCACATAATGTCATTTGGCAATATTTTTGTTACTATTGGAATATTGAATTGTGATACCGAAACACATTAATTTCAAACTGCCAATATTGTCATGAGGAAGGAAATCAGGGTAGTTTTGTGTGACTTTGTGTGTGCGTGCGCGTGTGTGTGTAGACTGCATGTTGGGAAGTTAATATCTGATTTACACGTATTTTAAATGCACACTGTATATGTATACAGCATACAGTGCATACACTGTGCAGTATATGAACATTATCATGCATACAGTACGTTTTTTTTGTACTGTAAATTAAAGCATAAACTGCTGCAAACATTAACTTCCAAGGGAAACTATATGGGGCTGCAGGCAATTGTGTGGCCTCAGAAATAAAAGGTGTTTGTACCACAAATTCAAGGTAATGACTAGCATTTAACTGCATATACAGCTAAAGACAGTATTATCTCACACCACGAGAAGCTTTTTAAATAATCACCACGTACTGTAACTGTTCTCCCTTCCTATCCAGTCCATTTGTATTGCTAAAAATAAGACAGCAGCAACTGCAGATTTTAGCGCTTTAATATAAAATAACATAATGTATGTGTGTGTACATACACGCACACACACACACACACACGCACACACACAGTTGACCACTCATTCAACATCTGGCCAAAGGATGTGTCTAACAGCTGCCTTCATTCTGCAGGTGACTCCTGTGATGCTACAGTCTTCTCAGCCTATAGCTGACGGGGTCATTTTGGATGGTTTGTAGCAAGAGGATGAATGTAGGAAGAATTAAAGGCAGGGTCAGGGTGACTTTACCTTTAAGGCAGATACAGTGCTGGTACAACATAACAATACATGCTATACCACATGTGTATGTGGGGGGAGAAAATGTTGATGCGCTTAAGCAACGTGAAGTTAATCACGGCCTCAAAGGGCTGCACAGGCCCACACTTCACCTGGAAACAAACGACACCCCCTTCAACTTTTCTTCTCATCGGGCAAGGAAAATATTCAGTAATAACTGCTTGGGGACATAAAGTAGAAGTAAGCTTGAGAAGGGACGACGGAGGGAGGAATCCAACCATTCCAGGATCGTTTGGAAGCAATAGGTGCAGGTTACCTTTGACTCCTTTGATTTTATATATTTGCGTTCCTGTTTTACATTGCTCTGTTGCTTTTTGGTGTATTTGAAATTGTTCTGTGAACATTTTATTGCCCATGTAAACTACATTTTAAAGGTGCTGTACAATCAAAGTAGATTTATTTGATTGCATTTGATTTATGGACAATTTATAATGCAAAGCCCATGCAGTCAGCTTGTACAGATTCACCCTGAATGCATAATGCATTCATAATGCATGCTTAAAAGTCACTTTGTGAATAAGGTCTAGTAACGAACCATTGAGTGTTTCCTCCTACTTGGCGTAGACCTCTGATTGATCTTTAAACTATTGGACAGCATTTAACCAATCACCGTTGCTACCACTGTTTTGATCGCCTCATCTAGCTCTACCACCATCTCAAAACACGCTTGATTTCCACGTCATCACACTAACCAACTGATGATTGGACATCAGCTGATTGGACCGCCAGCAGGGCGGCTGTGAATATGATAGTGAGATCAGAGTTTCCGGACTATAATCTCAGCTAAATACTTCAAATTGATCTGAGAGCAATAGTTGGGCAGAGCCAGGCTATAATACTGTAGCTTTATGTTAAGCTGTGTGGGTATATGTGGTGTGCATGGTGCTCCATCTACATTAAAATGATTTCACTGGCCCATCAATAACGTGTGTCACTTGACATTTACTGTAGGACGGTACATTTGACAGAGAGAGTGACGAACGGTGGGAAAAAGTAAGACAAAAAGTGGGAGAAAATTCCTCCCATTCACACAATAATGAAGCCAGGTCAGAAGCCGCTGGCAGCGTTTACCTCCAACCTAATTGTCCTCATGCTTTAATGGACTCCATGCCCCATTGTGTTGACCCTGGCTTATCACAGAGACGTCACTTACAGCAAAGTAGATCAGAAGCTAGAGGCCACATGTCCCCATGTGTCTGTCAGATATAGGTCAAATAACGGCGAGTCATTCTCTACTGTATGGGTATCAGATACAGTATGTTTGGGCCCTACCTCTCTGGCACCTCAGTTAACAGATACAACTGTTAATTAGAAGAAATCACATCAACAAGATGTGTGTGTGTACACGGGTGCAATGGTGATGTGCCACATGTGGGTAATTAATTGGAAACTACAAATGTATTTTAATATCTTTGCTTATTATTTAGATTCAGTGGATATATTTCTCATCTATTTAAGGCCAAAGATGTTCCCAGAAAATGTAATGTATCCATTTCTAATCATAATCATTTGGCCACAGGCTGCGATGGGGAGCCTGGCTTAATCAGCTGAATGAGACACCTTTCATCCTTTCTTCCACCTTATTGCGATATCCCACTATCTGCCCAGCGACACGGCCTTAATTATTCATCTGAATAAATTACCTATAAGGCGGAAAGTGAAGTCCCGGCATGCCAGGAGGGAGCAGGTCTGTCAGCTTCGAAGGGCCAAAACCTCCCCAGATCCTCTGGGCTTCACTCCACTTATCACTTGTCACTGGGAATAGTGCTATATGCCGAGGCCTTCATAAACTGAAGCTTAAATGGCAGAGGGTTGCAAACTCCCTAGTGGGTACCCAGATATTGAATGGAACTCACATTTAAATCACCCTGCATGCAGCTTTAGTGACCTTCACCGGTATTAAATGAAGAGGGGAAGGGGTCAATATCATGACCAAAAGAAGATGAATCTGAGTCTCTCTTATTTAAATGTTGAGATGATGAAATATCCTTCGTGATTATATCCTTGGAATTATAGTCAGAATAAGTAATGTCTTGAATGTGTTGAATGATACCATACATATGTAAAGTTGGTTAAACTAATATATGCACAGGAATGTATAATGGTCTGTAGGAGGCTTTTGAATTATTTGAACTAATGGACAATTAGGTTCCCTTATGCAGGGTTGAAAGTTATTATGGTAAACCCATCCTTTGCCAGCTCAACGATTTATTCTGCTCAAAACAAAAAAAGAAATCTGCAAACTGGAAGAAACGGACAAACTGGAAACCAAGTAATTTGACAAGATGGTTGCATTGGAGGTGTAGTGACTTAAACATTTTAGAAGACATTCTTTCCCCATACACATTTCTGCTTATCCATAATCATGCATAAGCCCTGATAATGGCAAATATGGACATAAAACAGTGATTAGGGATGCAAAACCAGAGCTTATCATTGATAGCTTTCATTGTTTCATTGATCATCTACATCTATCTTTGAATCACATTGCACTCTAAGTAAAACATTTCTGTATGTACCGCAGAAGTTTTAATGTACAGTACTGCTTCATTGCTCTTGTTAGAAGCACACGGGTTATACAGTTCATACAGGGTTAGGAACTTTATCTTTTCTCAAATAAGTAGACTGCTTTTGATTATATTTTGCTAGTGTAATCAATTTGGTTAAAATGTTTGAAAAAGGACGTTGGTTGTATCCAAAAGTTTATCTTTTAAATAAGGACTTGTTAGCCTAAGGGGCAGATTGTGTCTCTCTGGCTTGAGTCTCTACAGAGCTTGACAATGAAAGCCAAATGTGCCTCATTACCATCATATAAATGCCACTCCAGATTGCTTCTAGCGCTGTAATTGCCACTTAGACTTGCTGTACAATGGCAGATGTCACTGACAAGTAAAGCACGCAATAATACTGCATTGGAACTAAAATCCTGTTGCCTTTGGCAATCTTACAATGACTACAGGAGCTAGGCTAATCTCAGTATCTTAAAAATAGATAATAGCTGTCAGTGAATGAAAAGCAGTGTATCAACAGATTTGTCTTACCCTGACCATTTGGAACACCTGCAACCATTTTTCTGCTTCGTCATTATTTGCATGTTTCAGTGAAGCTTTGGCTAATAGTCTCATCAATCAGCCTTGTTGTGCGTGTGACGAGGAACTGGGAGTGTTTCCTGGCACGCCTACAATTAGTTTAGATTAGAATGTGTAATGCAGATGCCAAAGTAAATACTGTGTTTGTGCGTGTAACTGCATCGTTAAATTGCTTTGCATTATGTGCTCACAGAAGGGTACACGTCGACCAAAGTACATATTTAGAAAATTGTTTGAATAACTCTATTTAATATGGCTCATAGTATGCACAATCTTTTAAGATAATGGGAGAAATGTGCTAAAATAAACAACAACAACCAAATCATAGCATGCTGCCATAAATGAATATGAGAGTGAAGGAAACCTTACTGCTCTTGTATTCTATGATGGCAGCTCTTTAATAGCTGATCCTTCTCCTGGTCCCTCAGGCAAATCACTAGTTAGACCTCTCAGAATCAGCTGAACTGATTGCGGTGTTTACGGCATGTCGTACACAAAGCCAAGAGCGTGCACGGGATTGCGGCAGCTAGACGTGCGGCCTAATCTGCCAGCCATGTGAGCCTTCGGGGCAGGTGTGGTAATGTGATTTAGATGAGGTTTCCGGGCCGATGTGTCACCGCCGTCTCTCCTCATCGCCCCGGCGACAGTCCCTCATTACACACACCGCCGCCGCTATCTGCGGCGCGCCGACTGTGACATTTTTTGACACCGGAACACCCAGACTCGTCTTTGGCGGTGAGCTGATGGGGAAGAATATGGGAACAAGAGAGCAGGGATTCTGGGTTTGTGTTGGTCTCCCTCACGTGGCATCCGAGGGTTAGAAAGCCGAGAATAATTGATAAATTATTAACTCTTGTGTCTTCAGCATTGAAGATGAAAATGTGTATATGGAGAAAGGTATTAGCCTGGCTCCGCTCGACTATTGCTCTCATCTTAATTTATTTTGCAGAGATTATAGTCTGGAGACCCTGTTAGCATTAACATTTTTACAGCCACCCTGCTGGCGGACCAATCGGGGTGGGGTTGTGAGATGATGCTGAATTCCAGCGTATTTCGAAATGCTGGTGAATCTAGACGAGACTATCAAAACAGTTGTAGAAACGCTGATTGGTTAAATGCTGTCCAATAGTTTCAAAGGTCTATGCCCAGTAGGAGGCAACACCTTGATGACAATTGTGATTGGAAACATTTTTGTTGGGATTTACACATTGTGAGCGGAGTTTTCGATGTTATGTAGCAGTAATTGTATTTGTGAATTCAAGGTTGGGTGATAATGAGGAAATTCACATGCAACTATTTAGAACAGCTTTGACATCCATGTCATCTTGTGGATGCCAAAAGAGCTAAAATACTATGCTTTTATTCAATAGCACTGAGACAGTATGCCATGACAAAATCATGCCACACTTCTATTTCACGTTATCCAAATCTAATTGGAACATTTAGCTTTTAACCCCCAATTAACATTAATATTTTCATTTGATGACTGTTAGAAACCAGCCAGGTCCTGGAGTGATTTTTAACAGTTATGATGTGTAGATCATTTTTCAGCCCATAAAAAGCCCAAACATTTTCATAAAAATTAGAATTTTGTCAATACTAACACCAGCATTGATGTGTCTCATCACAGATCAATGTCTTAGTTTACAGTTCAATAAACACATATTATGTTAAAGTTACACACTGTAGACCGGGCATGTTGGTGATTGAAACTATTTTTTTTAAGTTTCCAAGTACGACTTCCTAGACGGTTCTGTGTAGCGAACCACCTAGCAAAGTCAGTGTTGCTGAATTGCCACCAAACGCAACGCAAGTCCAAGTTAACATGAAACATGAAAACCTTACGAATTCAGACAAGGGTACATTTGTTCTTTCTCTGCCATTCTGCTCAATCAGAAGGCCTTGTTATCTCCTTCAACCAATTATTTGATTAGAGGAGGAAAGGGCTGGAATCCAGGTCACTTCATAATGAGGAAGGGGCGCTAGGATTCTCGAGATCTGACAAATACCGCAGGGTTAAGCCTCTGAATTAAGTGTAATATCATCAAAGCAGGCCTATTCGCTGACACGAGCAAAGGCACACAGGCGCACATATAGGCAGTTGCACACATGGATAAGTGGATTTGCACAAAAACGCACATTGGCCAGCTATTGCTGGAGGGATATTGAGGTTGTGACCATCCCAACTGGGGTGTAATAATGCCTAGAGTGCAATGTAAGGTACTAAGCCAAGCACTTGGAGTCATAACTGAATGGGAATTTGAAGTTCAGAATGGGGGAAAAACTCTCTGTTAAAACTGCTAGCTTAGCTTCCTGTTTGGTTTGAGCTCCAAGCTCCTAGGGCCCACCGACCTCCACAGTCCCGCCCACTGGATTAGCCTGCATTAGTGTCGATTTACCCTGTGGATGTATTATGTTTGCCTTCGAGCTGCACCACCCCCGGACCCTCCCAATGCCCTACATGGGAGGCTATTGATAAAACATCCACATATATCCTGCCCTAGCTCGAATGCTGACTTGTAGTATTTGGTCTCCGGATAGCACCACTGATAATACCAGGATTAAAGGCAACTCATAATGAGATGTGCACTCTTGTGATACTTTGAATGGAAACTTCTAAACAACATTAAACAACATCCATAATCAGTAGCCTACGCAGGCATATAGGCTACAGTATACGATAAATGTTCCATCATACAAAGTTGTGATAACTGTAATGTGATGAAGTGATATATACTTACTGTAAATAACCTGATTTGACTTGAGTTGTGTCTGGAGTCAAATTGAAAACATCCAATTGGACAAAACCATAGAACAAAACACATGCACACAAGAATGCAATTACCCCCAGTATTATTTATGTGTAGTTTGCTTAGCCATTCTTTATTGGACACAATATATTTCCATGCAGCACTTGTATTAAGATGGCTAAATCTAAAACACTCCTTTAAACACATTTGTGTAAATGTATCCAAATTAGATAGTATTGCTATAGTATACTATACACTAATTGTAGAAAGCACATTATTATGCAATGTGCAATATAATGCCGTGTGGCATGAGGCCCAGTTACTTCCTGGTATTTCCCCTAAACAACAGAGATGACTGAAGTACAGACGTTGCGCTCCTTCAGAGTAAGAAGTTGCTGGTGTTCAAAGCACTGGATGTGATGCAAGAGGAGAGCAACAATCCACACTGGTTATTGGTTCCGACCAACATGCAAGGTGCTCACAGCTGGGTAGAGGTATTCATTTTGAGAGACGACTGTGGGTGCACTGGAGTTCAAAGACGGTGCACCCATTATTAGAACCACCAGCATTATACCCTACCCATTGAATAGTGTTTATATTGCACCTGTGTAAGTGATAGATGCTTTATTCATGCCTTTGAAGCCACAAGCCCTTGTTCGCAGACTTCTGGTATATAGGAAGGACTATTGAGGGGGCACATTTGGTTTATGCAGATTACGGGCCTACTGTATTATTGATATTTCAACTAATCAAAACAAAAATCCCCTCAATGCCATAGGGTCCTCCTTCAGAAGCTCCGCCCCTCAAATTGGACACGCATTGCCAAGGCTGGGATAGTGTTGTGTGGTGCGGTCTGCACCACTTTGTTTGTGTTCCCATTTACAGGGCTGTGAGGAAACATTGGGCCTCATGTACATACGTTAGCAAGCGCAACATAGAAGTGAGTGCAGCCAGAATGCAGATGGCGCACGCTGTGCCATCGCATTATACGTTTGATGTACTAAAATTATTTCATGTTCAAAGCAAACATGTTCGTCAGGAACAATCGCCACTGTTGAACGCACCTCTGCTTTTCAAAGGCGGAGAATTTTCACAGCTAAAACGACCTGCGTTTTGCATCGGTTTTCATACATTCAACGGAATAGGTAATCACTCTCTCCTTGCGTGTCTTCTCCCATATTTTTGCGTGACACCCCTAGTCTCCCCTCGACCCTCCCATGAATGCATATGCATGAATAGGAAAGCGCAACTAGCGATCCTGTGTTTTCTCAGAAGGCAGAATTGCGTTTTAGCCACGTGCGTGCTGTTTGTACATACAATGCCATGTGCGTTGACAATCTCACGGACAGGGCCCTCCTTCAGACGTTGCCAGTTCACCCGCACTACCCGTTCGGGCTTACCAGGTCTGTCCAGCCTCTTCCCCAACCCCTAGACCCAACTCACCACCAGATGGTGGTTGGTAACAGCTCTGCCCCTCTCTTCACCCGAGTGTCCAAAACATGCGGCCTCAGATCAGATACGATCACAAAATCGATCATTGAGCTTCGGCCTAGGGTGCTCTGGTACCACGTACACTTATGAACATCCTTATGTTCGAAAAGGGTTTTGTTATAGACAGTCCATGACCAGTACAGAAACAGCAAAAGACCGCTCAGGGTTAGATCAGGGAGGCCGTTCCTCCCAATCACTCCTCTCCAGGTGTCTCCATCACTGCCCACGTGTGCGTTGAAGTCTCCCAGCAGAACTATGGAGTTCCCTACTGGAGCCCCATACAGGACTCCATTCAGGGTCTCCAGGAATACAGAAAACTCAAAACTGCTGTTTTGGGCATATGCACAGTCAGAATCCCCCCCATCCCCCATAACCCGTAGGCGTAGTCGGTCGACCCTCTCGCCCCACCGGGGTAAACTTCAACGTAGCAGGACTCAAACGGAGGCTTGGGGTCATCTCCGTTCACTTTAATGGACCGTTATTTTCACAGCAATGGCGGATGATTGAGCCTCCAAATAGTTCCCGAAAGTTAGCTTAAATACTAAAAGTACCATATAAATTATATTTTAAATGTGAATCGGTGCATTGATTGACTACTAATTACCAAAACATTTTGTTATATATCTGTATATATATATTGAAATTGCCCACCTAGCACTTAGGTGTTAGGTGTTGCCTCTCCATGAACCATTGACCGTTTCTAATTTCTGTTGGCATAACTCTCTCTTTCCATGGCTCTGAGAAGATGGTGTCAACAGTCCTGTCGAATAGGTGTGATGTGTGAGACACAGGGTGTTTTCACCCCAAGCAGCGTATGTACATACCCGGCCGGCGGTCCAAGAGGACTAGTACATATTACGTCTAAACTTATCTTAACGCCTGCCTCTATTTACTGTCCATTTGAATATGTATATATATATATATATTTGCAATATATTTGCAATATATTGTGTTTGATCAGCATTAACCTCACCTGCCAACCCAGTAGCAGAAAGCATGTGAATGGAACATCTGTACTTGACTGACACTAATGAGAATGTGAAAACATTTCATTCTGAAGTAAAATGACCTTTTGAGCTATTTGTTAACAAATCAAGAGTAGGCAGTCTTGGTATCTGCCTACTCTTGATTTGTTAACAGGAAGCTCAAAAGGTAATTTTGGTAAATTATGATAATTGAACTGACTGACATAGTGTTGTGTGGAGAAGTCTGCACCGCTTTTTGTGTGTTAAAATGTACAAATTTACCCCTTTAATGTCTTTAAAATACTGTACATTCATTATTGTCAAATACAATGTAGCACTATTACTAATTGTTATTTTAAATACACTAATTTTCTATGTAAAAAACATGTAATCTTAAAGAATTCATACAAAGTTGTTTGCATCCTCACAACTCGGGTGGGTGTGCTGATGTTCCTCGATGCATCAGGGAAATTATCTTTCGTTTCCCTTGCTTTTTCCCTTGCCTTTTCAGTGAGAATTGGAAACAATGAAATTGAGGAACCCTAACACAATTATGTGACAAGTCGGTGTTGGGAAGTAAACCTCACTAGAAATGAAGACAAGAATAAATAGAACATAAACAGTAAACAAAATGAAATAAGGTGTATTAGGAAATATGTTCATATGGTGTTTAGTTTGTTGAAAAGCAGCAGGAACCTTTCTGTTTTCATTTATGTTATCAGATTAATTGTAAGAAGAACTTTGTAAGACAGTGCTCACACCCATTAAAGCTAAAGATGCTCTTCCTGACACTGGCAAATATTATTCTGGAGTCTCTGTCAGGGTGTAATGAAATGGTTATTTATGCAACCACGCATGCTGTTAAAACCGATATTTAGCTTGTTGACAGACAGAATCCGTAATCAGTCACCAACCCAGGGCCCAGAGGGGAGTGTGTGCTCCTCATGAAATCAGAAGAAAACTGAAAAATCTTTAAGAACAGGGCTCTTCAGACTGCAGGCATTTTGATTCTAATTTAATCTCTCCACCGTCTGTTGTGCAATGCTTGACTACAGAGCACTGACAATATACTCAAGAGTCAGTGCTGGGAAATGCTTTGAGAGCTGTGCGTGGCTTAATAGTAGATGAGTGAAGGCTATATTTAGAGTTTCTGTTGTGTTTCAGCCCTCATGTCAGACAGGCATGAAGTGAGTTAACAGAACATCACCAATGTAGAACATATGTACGGCCAGGGAAGTCTCTATAATAGACACATATGTCAAGCTCTTTTACTTTACTTTGAAAAAGACCTAGTTTAATTAATCACGGTATACAACTGCTCTCTGTTACACCATAGTTAAATTAATAGCTAGTTAATAAAATAGAGACAAAATAAAAAAAAGTTATTTGTTAAAGCTGCAGAATTTTAGAGCTATAAATTAAGTGAAATTGGTTAAAAATGCCATATACATCCATCAGCTATCAGTGAATTGAATTCCTCTGTATAAATCAATTTAGTTTTTTTCACTGTGCCCAAATGTTCTGACTTACAGCCTATTTTCCCTGATTGGTCCTTCAACTCTACCTTGCCTGTCAATCATCAACACGGTTGATCATGTGCACACACATCTACAACAGATTTGTCAACGCGCTTTGCAATGGCAGACCAGCGGGCTCCAGAGGCAGGGTGCAGGGGAGAATGGAGGTGGGGGAGTTTAGGTTGTTGATTTTCAAAAGGTTGCTCTCTCCTTCTTTTCATTGCTCCCCAAACCTACCTACAGCAACTTTATGGCTTTAATGCGAAGACGGCCATACATATTTTAGCACAGATGGCCCCAGGAGACGGTGAACTTCTGACCCCTCCAGCTATTGTGTACCGTGCCCAGTGGTTTTTTTATTTATTTCAGTCATTTCTATGTTTGCTGTACTGTTGTAAGAACAAGAAGATACAACACATTTAAGTGAAAAACAGTCTTATTAATCTCCATTCTGTGTGTTTTTTCGTTGCTGTCAGCAGGTTAGGGAAGTTTGCAATATTGGTCAGCACTGTGTCCACCAGAGGTAGTTGCCATATTGGCTCTCACACATAAAAGTGAAACGGCAATTAAACTTTGTAGCGATATTATAGGTTTCCAGGTAGGTTTAAATGGCTTTGCTCAAATGTACAGTGTCCTTGTCTTAATGGGTGAGTCAATAGTTTTACAGCACTGTCAGGACAGAGACAATTCTGCAAATAAGTGAAATAAATTAATCTATTAAAAAAGTGTTTCTAATGTACTCTGTTGCCGTATATACCAAACGACTACAGGATACCTTCTGAATTGCCATCTGGTTATACCTCGATAGATGTGGTACTTCAGAAATCAGGTAAAAAATTAATAATTAGCTATGTGGAGCACTTAAATTAAGCCGCCGTTGCTTCTTCCATTGACTCATATCTATGAAATGTTATTATATGTTGTGACACAGCAGAAAATGGACCATTATACTTTACATGTTAATGTATACATGGCTAAATGTTATATGCCAGTGATTCGTGTGTGTCCTGGGCAGAGATTTGAACAGACGGAATGCCTTTTCTGCTTCTTGTTGCTTTGTATTAGCTTCAAAGCAAAAGTGGAAAATGAAAAAAACTGATAAATAATATAAGCTCAATAAAAATATGAAAACACACATTTCCATTTTTACTTATACCATTAATTAACATTGTAAAAATAATCAACTTTCATTAACATATATTTAAAAAAATAAAATTAAACAAAGGAAGAAAAACATATACTTAATATATTTTAATCAGCGGAGGCTTGCTTTACATCCATGGTGTGTGTGGCTCCAGATGTGTGGCAGATGGCAGTCTTAAGCGAGTGTGCACCTGAGAAGAGCCTATTATTAATGATATAGTGCGGTGATTGTGCTTTGTTTTAAGAGTTTGGCGCTAGTATTTGATGACTGTCCCCAGGGGTGCGCTGCCTCTGGGCGGCGGAACGGGAAACAAGGACAGCTGCTGCATCCGTCCGCTCGCCTGAACAACACTGTCCCCATTCTATCTATCTGTCCTCCAGTGAAACGCGTCTCTTGGCTGCCCCGTCTCCCGTTGCATCCCGTGTCGCCGTACGACGTACGCTGACTGACAGTCTCATGGACGCGCTCGCTGTGCGACCTTTTAAAAGAAACGCATCATCTGGAACACATCTGGGTCGGTGCACATTTGTTACTTTTCACACCATTATTTGTGTTTTACATGCCTTTGCCAGTTAATTAACACTGAGAAAGTACCGTGACACAAATGTGTGTTTCGCAATATTAGAACACAGGGATAGGGTGAGTTAAAATGAGGTATTATTATGTTATTTTGAAATTGATTTAGCTGTTTTACATATGGGGTTTCCATGATCTATTTTTAGGTCAGGGTTATTCATTCAAGTACTGTGTTATGTATTTGCATATGTATATAGTGTAAATAATGCGAATCATTGTGAAATGAAAAGGGTAAATAAAATGTGTTTCCTCTGATAGCAGGCAGATTCAGTATATAAAAGCAAGGCGCTCCTCTAATTGTATTCTTCTCTATCTGTGTCACGCAATTGGACTTGATGGACATCTGTGTCACGCCACAGTTCTCTGGCTGATGGTTTATTCTGGAGAGGGAGCTGTGCTGTGTTGTAGCCCCAGTTAGTTGCCAAGTCGCGGACCCCAGGGATGGCATTGTCCAGATGTTTCTCTCCCAACCAAGAGGCTCTCCTGTCAGGGGACGCACTCTCATTTCATGTCCAAATGTGTCCTGATGGATGGAAGAAGCTGACGGCAAACTGTAATGCCCAGCCTACAAATGCATGGCCCAACTGTACGGCCCATCTGTACATACTCAGTATGCTGTCGAAGGCCGTGTTCTGACGTATCTTATTTTTTTGGATTAAAAGCGCCGGCCTGGGCAAAAGCAGCTGAAACAGTTGTTATGTGAAACACCAGGTCTCACTACGCCGCTTGTGACTGGTCAACATTCAAAAAAGTATAGAGCGTTTTCCTCTGAGAAGTTGAACTTTTTTCAACTGAAAAAGAAGTCCAAAGCTTCTTAAAAAAGCGCCTGTGGCAGCGTGTATATTTAGTGCCTGTGGCGCTCTTTAGAACAAGGTCCGCTCCATAGGGTTAGAATGTAAAAAGAAAGGCCGACAGCTTCGAAATATAAGTTACGTCTGAACGCGGCCTAACCAAGCGGACCCTCTGGTGCTGGGAAATGAATACAACGTGGAAGTGCCAAATCCTGCAATTCCTCGAATGGCCACTTGAGGCTGGCTGCAAAAGGGAGTCAATTCTCATAGACTGCAATGTTAAAATGTCCAACTATAGCAAAAAACTATAGACAGCCTGGTTCAAAAATCAGTTTGGTCTTTATAGATAGTCTCACAACTATATGGAGGGTTACATTTTTTAAAATGTAACCCTCCCCCCTATCCCATTATAAGGGATAGGGGGGCTACAGGCGGATTGTGGTACTGCAAGGATGGCGATGGCCAGAGCCAGCACAACATAGTGTTCAAATCCGCTATTGAGAAAAGCTATGGGTGACGTCATGGAGGGTTTGTTCTATTGCATAAAGTCAATGGCTCTAACGTCCTTGTTGAGGAAACTAATTGGAATATGCTTTCAGATAGATTTTGATATTGATATAAGTGGCAGGATTCATTATTCAGTTAATTGCTAATGGGCGCTAAAATAATGAAGCAAAATAATATAGGCAAATAGACTTGCCTATTAAATGCATCAGCAATAAACGTCATTCAGCATGATTGTTATAAGCCATAAAACAATAAAGCATACATTAGTGTTGCTTTAAAAACATACAATAAGTTAAACGTGTATCTAATACTCTTCAAAAACAATTGTTAACTTGTGTTACACAATGCAGATCAATGCACGAATAGTGCTGTTAGCAGTGCTAGTAATAAACTGGTTAACTGAAGAGTCAGAAGCCATGCATGACCATTGCAAAACATCTTCAAAGGGGTGATACAGGACAAGCTAACAATTCAGGAATGCGTTCCAATGTACTTGTGCACTCAGCCGTGAAGGAAAAACAGCAAAAGACAGTGTGTGTGTGTGGACATAAAATTGTTCTTGAATGAAAGAGATGTATTGTCCACCCTATATGCCACATCAATGACAGAACAGAGGAAAACACAAATCAAAGAGACAGCTTCATTATGTTGTTACTTTGCTGCAATGCACACCACTGCAGCCCTGGCTTGCGTTGCGTTAAGAATTTCAGATGACACATTTTGGAATGCAGCATCAACAGCTGAAACAATATACTGTACTGTATGTATGACAATGTTTTGGTTATGATATTTCTACATAAAAACACAATCAATTTCAGAAACATACATTAGAGTATTGGAATGTTATCATGGTCTCTTTTGTTTCTCATTTGAAACAGTACAAAGTTGTTTTCCCCAAACTGAGTTAATTCATTATTCCATCTCTTCTGTCTTTTCTATAGTCTCTCTATCTTGCCTTCCATCTCTCTCTGCCTCCTCCGTTGATGAGGCTGTGTGCCAGTTGTACATTATATAAGGAGGTGGCTCTCTAATCTCTGACTTGAGACTGTCACAATCCATCAGGGTGGGACAAAGGAGAACTTCTGTCCTCTCCAATATCCGCAACCACATCCATCTCTCCCTTGCTCACCTCGGCTTTGAATTCCCTCTCTCTGCCTCTGTCCGCTTCATAAATATTCACCAGCGAGGTGACCGACACTTTACAGTGACTGTGTCGCTACCCATCATCTCTCCACATGAACGCGTGCACACGGGGTACTGAGCTGTACGTTTGTCAGATTCATGAGGGGCACCAAGGCCGTAAGGGCCAGGGATGTACTGACTCACAGCTGCATCATTCGTTCATTGGGCAAACAGGTGATTGATTTGTCTTTGCTTGTGTTTAGAGCATCAAACATTAAAGGTGCAGTCAGCTAATGCAAGCTAAATGTATCAAATATCTCCTCGCATTTCACTAGCTTACTTCCACACAGCCCTGGCTCCGTAAATACAGTACAACATAAACAAAGTGGCGAACACCGCTTGTATCAACAAAGCCGTAGTACTACGCTTTGCTTCACAATGGATTTCGATGTGTGATGCGGCCCCACGGAGGGATTTGAGCTCAAAGTTAGCAAGCGTTCTTGAGAATGACTGACCGTGCCTTTAACTTTAACAGGTGCAGAGGTTTTCTCTGAAATGATTCAGTTATTCAGACAGCTGATTTAGATATGTTTATATCTTGCCACTTCCAATTAAATACCTGCAGTCGGTAGGATCATCAAACATGCCAGGTAGCATATTAAATGTGCTTGCGCCTTTATTCATAACCAAGGTAGTCCAGCAGGTCCCAATTAACCCTGTAATGTGGTTTTGTTAGTGGATACGTTTTGTCTTTTAGAATTGTTTTAGCTTGTAGCTAAGTATTACTTCAGTCTGGGAACTCCTACTTAAAAATTTGAATTACAAAAACACATGGACAGAGACCATCCTGTCAGTCAGGGTGCAGGTGGGAAGTTAATTAGGTGTCAGTACTGTAGGTACCAGTGTCCTGTTCTTATTGGTTGAAGGTGGTCCAATCACCAGCTCAATATTTGATTGACACCAACTAACACCTTCTGTAACTTGAAATATGGAAAGGTTCCCATCTGATTTGTAGAGTGGAACCAATCAGGATGTCATTACCAGGCTAGGAAATCTGCACAAATGTCGATATCCTCTTTCTAAAATATATCCATTACTGCTCACTAGTTTATCCAACACAATGTATATTAACAACAACACTCGCTGTAGTGTTAACACATCTCTAACACATGCACTGAAAACCACTGCCAGCTTAGGCTCACCCAGAAGCACTGATGTGATAAGAACCTGTTGCAGACTGTAGGGTTGTGGCCTCGGCCGGTGTGGGGCAAGGTGTCATCAGTAGGAATAGAGAGACGGTTAAACACAGGCGAGGCGCAAGAGGACAAAAGAGAAGGAGACAAACTGTTGTGTGAGAATATGAGAGAGAGAGAGAGAGAGAGAGAGAGAGAGAGAGAGTAATACTATTGTAATAACTGTCATGCTAATCATGCTAACTTGAATTGAATTGAGAAAATAGAGAGAAACGAGAGAGAGAGCTGGGGGAGGGGCGTGGAGGTGGGGACGGGGGACGGGACACAGGAAGTGTCAAGCAGAGTGAAAGGCAGGGGAAAGCAGGAAGTTGTAAGAGAGCGGCGTGGGGTCGTCGAGTGTAATGGGTGTTGTTGGTCTCCAGCTCCGGTTGGCTGCTTGGTCTGCTGGTCACAGGCAGGACATTTACCCTGGGTGTTTCACACATAAATCACGTCACATGGCTGGAGGAACAGACACAGCAAGCTCTCTCGCTCCAGCAACGCACGGCACGCACACACACACACACACACACACACGCACGTACTTTCGCCAATGCAACACAGTGGCGCACGTACGCCCCACACGTATCTACGTTCTCTTCAAATGTCCCACAATTTATCAGTTTGGAGGTTTTTCCTTTTGTCTCGCTCTGTGCTTGCCTGACCAACCGTGTATACGCTTGTGGAGAGACTCTCTCTCTCTCTCTCTCTCTCTCTCTCTCTCTCCTCTTATCCTTGTGTATGCTACTGTATCACCCTGCCCCTCCCTCGACTTCACTCCCAACTTCTGGCTCCCCCCAGAGACGTATATCAGCACGCATAATAGCCCTGGTTTAGTAAAAATGCCTGTCAGGCTGCATTTGTACTATATAAATAAATAAACCCCCTCTGGTCTCAGTATTGTTTTCCTGCTAGCCAGATGCTATCTGCCGCGGGTTCCAAGAGCTCTGGCCCCGCTCTTATTGATGTCGGGGGTGCAAACAGCGGCGCAGACAGCGACAACAACAATAACAACAACAACAACAACAAGTGTGTTGTCTCCAAGCGCTTTGACGCAATTAGCTAGCAGTGTGGGAAGCATAAAGACTTTTGTGGCTTTATCCACGCGACAGTAATGTCAACACAAATGGGACGAGGAACTCTTGTCGACAGCAGCCAAGCCGCTTTGTTGCTGTCACTGCGTCTCGTGTGTCTGTCACGGAGCGCGAGAGACAGAGAGAGCGAGAGTCGTGATGACCCCACACAAACAAGGCAGGAGAGAGAGGGGGAGGGACGCCGGAATCTCCTATGGGAGCTCCATGTATCTTGCAGACGGCTGTTTCGTGAAGGGCAAGCTGGTGTAAAGGAAGTGCCTGTGTTGCTGTGGAAACCTTTAAAGCTCTGCTGTTGAATATGAGAGAAAGGTCAGCCGGTGACAGACGGCATGATAACGGGTGCATTCATAAAGCAGGAGATGGCAGTGATAGTTGATATTTGCTTGTTGGTAATGCATGCTTTATTCATTCAAGTCTTTGACTGACTATGGAATTGTGGGTAATCTAAAGTATAAAAGTATATGTAAGTATGTATAAAAGTTCACTCTGAGAGATATAATCTGGATATGGTTGCTGTAGCCTGTATAAATGGGACTAGTGAATAATTTAAAAAATTTTTAAGATAGCAACAAGCTTTCAAAGGGCATTTATGAAGTAAAGAATAATAAAAAAACACAATCAAAATTAATCAACTAGATATTTTAAAATGTTTATGTGGCGAAATGATTTATGGCAAGGGGCATAAAATGATTATTTTAATTGCATATGTTTTCATTTTTGCTTTTATCGTATACAAAACATTTTTTAAATCATGATAGCCATATAAAAACAAAACTAAAATCCACAGTGCGTGAACACACATACACACACATGCACACACACACGCACAATTGCACACCCACACACTCATCACCACCTGAGCCACACAGGTCCATAAAATGTCAATAGATTCCACCTACACAATATAAATATATCACCAATTGATCATTGTGTAGGGATGCGGAAATTGACTGGTGTTACATAAAATGGCCTGTTGCCTAGGCACCAGAGGGATTAGGTTAATTTGCCATATATCCGATAAACGTAAAGTAGAGAACAACAGACTACACCAGTGGCCATATTAGAAAGAGACATGAAGGGGGCTTCATGGGAATGATAGAAGGACTAAATTATTATAAACTAACTTAAACAATGCAAACGTGAAATTCTGACAGGACGGCAAGATGAGAGAGAGACAGAGAGAGAGCGAGAGAGAGAGAGAGAGAGAGAGTGAGAGAGAGAGAGAGGGAGGGAGGAGATGTTGGAATGAGAGAACTACAGAGACAAATGGGAAAACGGGAGGAATGCCTATGTGACCAATTCCCAGAGATCGCCACTGCTTGGATTAGCTGCTGGTGGGAGGGGAGGATATTTTAATGAGACACGTTCTTTAATCACACCCTGACAAGAACCAGTCATCAGCACAGTAGGATGAATAATTTCTCTCCCTGGACTGCACGTCAACAGAAATATTATCCGACCAGTTTCTTAGCATATGTTCACTATGAACACTCGTCTGTGTTGATACAGCTACTTCAATGCCCAAATGGCCTTTTAATACAGGGAAGAAAACGATATCGCCAGTCTAGCTGAACCGATTTGTGATTTTCAGTGGACATATTAGTTATTTCAATAACATTTATATCACTGCTTCTCAATAACGTTCCTTTGAGACCCATGCATGAGGAAGATCTAATCTGGGGATTGTTAATATTTGCTGGCAAAAGAAAACTCAGCTGATTTGCTTGGATGGTTAAAGGATCTGTAAAGACAGACAGGTGATGACATATGCTGGATGTGAGTCATCGCAATGTATAAATAACTGTAGACAGCAGTGTGTTAGCACACCCATTGACTAGACAGGAGTTGCATCACTGCATCTGCTGATATTGCCGTCTAAATTGGCATCACTAAGAGTCTCTTTTCCATCGTTCATGGCCAACACAAAGAAGTAACACTTTTATGCTTCATAGAATAATGTTACATTTCCATGAAATACTAAACGGTAATATAATCATATAATTTGGTCATATTGAGACCAAATGTAACTTGTGAGGCATTCAGTTCCTCCATGGATCGTTTCATTAGAATGGGAGTGTAGCGGTAGCTATCCGACTGCTATTAGCATCTATAAGCATTACGTCATTGAACTGTATTCCCGAGACTCAGGTGTGACAACTGAGTCCTTCATCATTGGTATCATCATACTCCATTGCATGTGGTTGCTTACATTAGCATCTGCAACTGCTTTTACAACTGAAGTTACAATCAGTCACTTACAGTATACTTCTAAATAACAAAGACACACTACACATACACTCATTGAGAACACCTGGGCTGGGTCCAGCATGCATTCTGAATGCCATGTTGGGTTGGGTTGTCAATGTGAGGACACTTACTTGTGATTTTATAAAAAAGCTTTATGATCACGCCCGTAAATTGAGCGAATGCTAAAGGTATCGTAAGCTATTGCAAGCTAAATGTAAGCTAATACACTTTTTGTCAGATTGCAAAATATCTCCTCGCATTTTGCGATCTTACCATTCTCTGTGCATGTTAAAAAAAGTATTTGATACTTATACACAGCCCTGGCTCCGTAAATAGGAAGATAAACAAAGTGGCTCTTGCTAAAATCAAGAGAAGGGACTTTGTATGCAACACGGTTTGCAAAGAGGGTTTTGTAACAGAAACTACACTGCAGGTGTAGAGTGCATCAGGGCTTTAGCTGTAGCGTCATTTTGGCACCAGTCTCCAGTGCCCTCATTAGGAAGCAGGGACAGTGCTTTGAAGCCCCTCCCTTCACGAGAGAGAGAGAGAGAGAGAGAGAGAGAGAGAGAGAGAGAGAGAGAGAGAGAGAGAGAGAGAGAGAGAGCAGCTAATTAGAGGTCTGTCCTACTGCCTGACACATCCATGAAGCCCCAGGAGCACCACAACTAACCACTTACCAACCCAACACAGCTCGTAAAGTGCTGAAGCTTATAGGTGGAGAGGTAATGCCCGCAAATTAAAGTGGTGGGAATAGAGAGGGCTGGCGGAGGTTAATGCATCGGTTGTGCACATTATGTGGCGATGGAATGGAATTGGAGTGACAGAGAAGAGGATGGGGGTTGTTTAACAAATGGCAGCAGATATATACTGCCCTACTGAGCCTCAGTGCAGTAACTTCGCAAACTGTCAAACTGATCAGTATTGTCAATACTGTCAATACTGGTCAGTATTGTAGTTTCTGCAATTTGTAAACATATATATTTTTTTAAACAAATTCAAATTGAACTTTGAAACATTGTCACGAGATAAAGCATATCAAGAAATAAATTTTTAGTAACAGCTCAATTTTGACCAGATGCGTAGTTACTGCGGTTAGCCTTTGGACGGCAGTATAGACACCTGTGATTGCTGTATTGAAACTACTGTACAGTACTTAAATGCATTTTTAGCAAATTACCTTGGGTTACAATTTAACCTCTTTATCAAACATTCCTCATCAAACGTTTTGATTTAAATGGGTCAACTACAGAAGCGTGTTATCAATAAATATGCAAATCAATTGGGTTGCTGAGGTTTTGTGAAAGTGAAGAAACCGTTACCATGGTAATCTTTTTAGTAATTAATGCATCAAATTATAGCTGCAACATGTTTATAGAAAAAACCCAACTTATATGAATAATTACAATAATTTGTGTAAACAATGGAAATAATGTGATATACTGTAGAAAGAAACTAAATTACCCCTCAAGGGACTGAATGTATAAACATTTACATATATAGCATTGTGCAGACGCTTTTATCCAAAGCAACTTACAATCAGCTGAAACATGTTTATATAATCAGATCTTGGTTTGAAGGGGTTTATTAATGATGATCAATGCTCTAGGTAATATTACTTGACTTCCTTATTAAGCCTTCCCTCCGGCTGTTAGACAGGAATACACAGCAGTACTCTTCACAGCGCTTGTTATTTTTATCTTACGAGAATATATGTTGCTTTCATTGAATATGCATCAGCTGTGCACAAGGCATATAAGACACCTATTTAGAAAGATTAGACAGGAATCAGCTTTGTTTCTCTCATGTACCTTAATGGGTATTCTCTCCCTTTTGTCTGCCTCATTTTCTCTCTCCCTCTTGATCTGGGGCCATCTATTTTCTTTTCACACACTGAACTAACAAGGGAGGAACACTAGTTAATTCTGCCTTGAGAATCTAGTCAATACACAGAGGCTGCGTTGCGACATTTGATTAGATCACAACGCGTCTACCTCTGTCCTGTCACTATGCTCAAAATTTGATTTCACTCCTAAGGAGGTGATGGGGGGGGCTTCTGTTGTTTTCATTGATTGTGATGCTAAACAACACATACCATACCCTATCTCACAGGCCTTCCTCTCAGGCCTCGATACGAGTGAATCAAAAGCTTCTGCATGCAGAACACATTAATGGTGCTTTCATGGGGCCGATATGCCTCCAACATCTGACAGTGTGTACCTCTAATCGATAGGTCTCTCTCTGGCTTCTTATAGGCCTGGGCTCAACGCTAAACATAGAAGTGCTTCTTAGAATAGATGTTCGAAATTACTCTGTATTCCCCAGGGAGGCTGGACGATTGAAATGGACTGACATCATAAAGGTGCTCTCCGCAAAGTATGTGTAACAGCGCCCTCCATAGCAGCACACGTTTCAGCCCTAGCCCTCTATTGATGTTTGAAATGCAACTGTGCACTGCAGTGTGGTCAGCTGTGCTAGGGGGATGAGGCTAGAATAGTGTGTGATATTTAGGGGGAGGAGTAGAGACCAGTGTGTGGTATTCAGGGGGAGGAGGAGAGAACAGTGTGGTATTCAGGAGGAGGTGTAGAGACCATTGTGGTATTCAGGGGGAGGAGTAGAGAATAGTGTGGTATTCAGGGGGAAGTGTAGAGACCATTGTGGTATTCAGGGGGAGGAGTAGAGAATAGTGTGGTATTCAGGGGGAGGAGGAGAGAACAGTGTGGTATTCAGGGGGAGGAGTAGAGAATAGTGTGGTATTCAGGGGGAAGTGTAGAGACCAGTGCGTGGTTTTCATAGGGAGGAGTAGAGACCAGTGTGTGGTATTCAGGGGGAGGAGTAGAGAGGTATATGAGGCACGCAGCACTCAAGTGATGGAGGGGTAAGCTTTTCAGAACAAAATGACATTTTTATAATGTTGGTTTAAACCACAAAGGTCATTATGGAGACAACATGAGCAGCGCATCTTCATGTTGTTGACAGCAAGCCGAGGAGATAATGAGAAACAGCATAGAAAACATAGGAAAGAACATTCTAGAGAGGTCTGAAACTTTTCAGCTAGTACTAATGAAGTGCATTGTAATTTTCTGTCACTAATTAGGTATGTTTGTGTACATTTCCGACACTGTGGGAAGCTCCAGTTCTGTGTAATTGGAGTCAAATGGAGGGGATACACAAGAACTAAGTGCGCCTTCGGAATGCTATGAAGTCAGTCCGTGAAGTTCTGCTGACCTGCGGGTCATCCACAAAGTAGATAGCCTATTGTTTCTGTGAGGCATCGTTTATATCTGACCAAGATGTCTTCTTTTTTTTTTTTGCTTCCTCGAGACATCCCCCACTGGGGCCAATGCACACAGACCTTCACCTCCACTCCACAAGGAAAACAATTTGTCCATTTTTCTTTTCTATTAAAAACTGCTTTAAAAGCTTTCCTGCTTCATTATATAATATTTCACAGAATGTCTCAGCGAGGATCAAGAAGGCTGAATATGGTATTAAAACATTAACCTGTGAGTGGACTCGCAATGTCGAGGTATGCAATATTTTACATTATATGGTCTTATTTTGTAGGCCCACACCCGACCCTAACTCTTTATTAGAGCCGTGCCTGCACCCGTATTAAATAACCATACTAGATTTCCTCACTCAAGCAATTTACACAAACTCTTGGCGTAATTATGCTTGAATTTGTCATATAGCCTATCATTGGTGTCAATCAATAGAAAATAGAATGTCCACACGGCCATACGGAAAAAAGAAGGTTGTCCCAAACTCCCAAAGCTTTTGAGGATGCTTTGTCAATCTCTTAGACATGTCAATAGGCTATCTTTCTTTTCATGTCTATAAGCTCCATGTTAACAGGGAGTGCATGACTAGGCCACGAATGTGGTTAATAAATGAACAGGTTAACCTGTTAATCCCTAGGTGGGTCGTGCACGTAACTCACCCCCATCCCCACAACTTGTCGAGTTATGGTTATTTTTTCATATATATGTCTAGATACTATTGATAATATTAATTGTAACTAGACATGTAAATGAAAAGATAGTCTGGCCTCAATAGGCCAGACGTGTATATCAATTTTATATACACATCTGGGCTAGTGATGAAGGGGTTTTAATAAACACTTTAGTTTCAAGAGACGATTTATTATCCATAATGTGAAACGTGTATATATATAATTTGTGTTAATTTAAAAAAACTGCATGGGCTATTTCATTCGGCTGCAGCCTGCCTGTGCACTACACATTCCCAACTGCTCCCGCACCCGTATGCCGCACCGGTATACCGCACCACACCCATATCCTGCACGGCACCCGTATACCCCACCCGTGCTGCACCCGTGCACCAGACAAGGTTGCTTGATATCTTTCCACCATTGCATCAAATTTTGCGGTTCACCAGCGGCTCACCGGTGATTCACCCACAGGTACCCAACCCAATGCAGGACTCTGTGTTTTGCCCATTTGCCCAGGTTCTATTAATGTTCAAATGGTTATTTTGCTGTGTGATTCATGCGTTATTTGTTTGATCCCAAGGAATAGTCAGTCTATTTGCTTGTTTGGGAATGAAACAGTGAGGCTGTTGGAGCACTCTAGGACATAGCGGATGGCTTAGTGGTGTTATTACACAGCTGAAAATGTGCTCTCCAGCAGGGATCTTAAGCTTGTAATAAATAATGTTATACCTTATTGAACCTTGTGGGAAATCTTTGCTTTTCTTGCACCTAACCCGAAAAGGCTAAACACTGGGTCGGCTGACGGTACTGTATGAATAAAAATATTGCTTAAGGATACTTCAGCAAGGAGAATTCTTCCTAACAGGGTACTTGAACTCAAGCCAGCCAGCTTGAAGTAGAAGTAGTCCTTCTTGCCACTAGGCTCAACTACACCGGCATGTCTTTCATATTCATAAACACCCATATATTTCCCTATTTCACAAACAAATTATTGTCAGTTTTATTGTCACTCAAGCTTTGAGTACTTTGAGTACTACTGTAGGTAGTGTTGTAAAAGATGAGTTTGAGATAGCATCAGCGTTTTATGACTAACTTGCAAATAATTTGAACGCTTCTAGTGACTTATTGTCTGGACCTCTCAATGGGATAGAGACTTTACCGAACAATATCACCTCACATACAGCTTGTTGGCTGTACAGCTAAATGTGTTGTCTGCTCATTATGAAGCTCAATAAAAAAGCAAACCGAGAAATAAATAATTGTCTTAACAATATTACAATATTCTTCTCTTCATTGACAACCTTTTTGATTTAATTCAGTGTTTAATTGTCTGCACTCCTAATTAGCCTTAGCATATTAGCTTCTCTGTAGGGGGTTATGAAAATATATGACTATTCAATGTAATTAAAGTAAATCATTATTTAAACTGCTCCAAACCCAAGCTCATGTGATTTATTTATGCTGTACTTATGCTTATGTTTGAAGCCATTGTTTCCAAAACCGTTGCTCTGGGTTGAAAATCAAAGAACATGTCTCTCCTACACCTACCTGTACAGCGCGCTCACATGCTCTCTATCCTTTGCTTCTCTTTTGTGCACAGTTTCTAAACATGAACAGAGCTGGGTAGAGGAGATAGCCTACCACAAATGTTTAACACCCCGTTCCTCGGTGTGAGGAGGACAGGGGAAGAAGATGGGGAAGGGGGGGTGGGGGGGTGGGAGTAGTCTAATGGGATCATTATCTAACATGTCCGAAGCCCTGCACGGTTGTTAGCTTAAGAGACCAAGGAGTTCCAGGAGCGGCGGAGGGGTGGGGGGTGTAGGGCTCTCCAGTGTCTGCCCCATGTGGTGGGCACACAGCCTCTAAATGAACTGCCGCTTGCTATGAAGCCCCCCGATATCAGGTTTCCATATTTGGGTTCACTCATATCACCTTTATTACAATGAAAAGGCTGTCCGTCACTGAATAAAAATGTATATCTGCCAAAAATGTATTTAAAAAAAGTGTAAATTAAAAAGAATTTAAACAATTAACAATTAAATTAAATTAAATTAAATAAAATCAAGATCAGATGGACTTAGAGGGTTTAGCATCTTAACTCTTCATATAGAGGAAAGAGAGAGAGAGAGAGAGAGAGAGAGAGAGAGAGAGAGAGAGAGAGAGAGAGAGATGCAGAGAGAGAAAGAGAGAGAGAGAGAGACACACACACATACACACACACACACACACACAGATAGAGAGAAACCGAGTCAGACGGCGAGATGTTTGAGGTCCGTACGGAGGTAGGGGTGGCAGCGCCGGAGTACTAGAGCGGTGCAGCCTCCGCATTGCCTCTACGACCAATTAATGTGAAGCTGTCTGGGCCCAGGGAAGCTATTAGATTCGGGGAGAGGGAAAAAAAAAAAAAACACATTAAAACAGAAGAGGAAGAAAGTTCACCGGCAGCTCGCCAGGCTCGCTGCCTGTATGTAAAAGCCCTTTGTTTTTTCTTGACTGAATAATAGTCTTCATCTCTCCCTCCCACCAGGCCCGTGGACGTGGGCAGAGCTTCTCCGCTTTATTAACCATCTCACCAGAGACAGGACACCATCGCCGACAAGCAGAAGCCTTTATTAAAGACGCCGCAGAGTGGAGAGGAGGGGGAAGGGGGGTGGTATTGAGATTCAAATTGAGGCAGACTAGAAAAACACGACATGGCGGCAGCATAAGTTAGTTAGATGAGGGGAAGAATTTATATTGATTTTATTCAAACAACAAACTTCCTCTCCCCTCGTTTAATAAGCTAGATACGTAAATATGCACACAGGGCACTGTTGGACTGTTGACAAGCGCATTGACTGGGTAAACATGCTAATGCAATGCACAGTTTGGACACAGAGCTGCTTTTTAATCAAACGTACTAAACACTAATTAAATAATTAACTAATTATAATTGTATTATCAATGGGGTTTGTTTGAAAACCAGAAAAGCCAAAAATATCAACAATATTCCTTACTTCCCATGAGCCTTCGAACCCCTCTTTGGATAGGACTCCAACAACATTAACAAATGGTCGTAGCATTAGCCAGCTATGGAACTTGGCACGACACGCTGAGCTTAAAGACTTTGCAAAGGAGAGAACATTTAAGCAAAATCTAGCTTTATGTTACTCAAGTTCTGGAATCTGGAGAACCAAAAGTGCAGGTTAATGTTTTATTCTCATTAACGGTTTATACATGTACTGAACTGTATAAAAAAATATCCAGTTGATGTGGGTAGTGGACTTTTTTATAAAATGCTGTACTTCATCATGTCAATGTATTGCAGTAGCATACTTTTTTAACTCTACATTAAAGTCACATGTTGATTTTGTATGCCTGGAGACAATTATTGACATTAAAACAATGAAATGTGTGTGGGGGTGTGTGCGAGTGTTTATATATATATATATATATATATATATATATATATATATATACTGTATATATGGTAAATATGGTTGCAGGTAATTGTTACTTTGGAAACAGTCCATGCACTATGAACCCCCAAGCAACATTTATTTTAATTAATATAATGGCAAGGATTAAAATAATAAAAATGCACCTACTTCCTGACAATATAACCAACCAACATCACCTGGTGGGATCCAATTGGATAATTCTTTTTAATAACATCTTAAAACAGTGGAACCACTCTCTCTTGTTTGTCATAATACGTACTGTAGGCGACGCCTCAGCCGGAATATACCATTAGAGGTGCACGATTTGTAAACAGACCACTTTTTACATTACATTTTAACATGTCCTGCAGTCTAATAGGTTATGACTGATGTACATGAGGTATTAGGCTGGGAATTTGATTCACATTTGATTTGGCTCTAATGTTCTGTATTGCTGATGCAGACACTGTAATTCTGCTTAGAGTACATCACACTGTTCTTATTAAATTAAATCAACACTGTTATTGTGATCTATATTCCACTTTATTTCTTTCTGTCCATCTTCCCACTGGTTCCGTGTCCATTGGTTTTGACTCTCTCCTTCCATCGCTTCATCAGGCACACATTTCTTCCAGCTCTCTTCACCTCCCTGCCTTCTTTATATTCTGCCCGTCAGAGCGCTGTCGTAAAGCTGTGGCCAGCTGCCTTTCCATGTCTTGGCTGGCTGTGATAAGCCACACCGCTGCTGTGTCACTGGTAGACAGGCACTGACGAGCACGATCCCACCAAAGTGCAAATACGAACACACAGTAGGAACACACACACACTCCTCTGAAAACAATATTTTCCCTTACACATATAGTATACAGTACCATTGCAAATCTTCTCATCCTGCTATTTGGCCTACGGTGAACAGTAATGTCGCCTATAGTAGTGGAACAGGCTATTTCCGTTGTTTTTAATATAAACTGAAGATGCTGAAATTCAGATAGGTTGTGTCGTGTATTTTTTTATTTAAAACCTCTGGAATCTCAAATAGAACATATTTGTTTGAGATCAAAAGAGTATAGCCTACATGAGACGACATATCTGAATGTCAGCGTTCATTTCCTGGTATGTTAATAACCTGGTATTTTCTTATGGTGACACCTTGTGAAATCTAATGTGAAATCACCCAACATAATTTCTATTCTATTTTTTTAGGTTTTTAAGGTTGACTTTTCCCACTGAATTGCATTATATACCCTTTGTCAATACTAAGGCTATCAGTGAGGTTGTGCTATGTATGACAATGCTGATGTGAAACCATCATCATACAGTAATAAGATCTGGGTTGAAAGTAAGTTAACCTATACTTTAACAACAATAAAATATCCTTGCCACAAAATACAACTATGTAACTGCAGTGCTTTCATTATAGGTCAAATACTTGGCTGGTGCTTATCTGCTTCCTCTTCTTGCAGGCAATGAACTAAAAACATTCAGCCTAGTTACCCAAAAGCCTCTTTTCCATTTGCAACAATGCCATGCTTTTGAACCTGCGTTCAAGTTTTAGAGGTCTGCTCATAAAAAAGAAATTTGGAATCATGACTAGAAATAACATATTTGGTTTCAATTGAGTTTCAGCATAGAGTTGCCCAGATGGCCCAATCAGTAAAAAGTCTGGTAGTTGCATCTGGAGCCAGCAGGCCAGATGGAGAGCGATGCAGATATGGGCTGAGCCATAAAAAACTAAAAAAAAACATGTCCAGAAAAAAAACACAACACACACACACACACAAAATATTATAATTATAGTATTATTTCACACACCAACCCACCACCCCTTCTCTAACCAGTTTCACCACTGCTTGACTTGTCCTGGTGGGACAACGGTGGTGTAGAGTGGATTTGAGTGTCCTAGCCATTGATGGACCCCGGACAGATGGGATGATATAGATGAGTTGAAGGTTAGATCATGGAGAATGTTTCATTGAGTTGTCTATCTCATTGCTACAGTATTAATGGGACTGGAGAAACATCTATCTATAAATGACTGGAGGGATGGATATGTTCCTAGGTTTGCTGCTGTGCTTAGAACAATTCAATTCCACTAGTTTTATTTTTTTTTTTTGCATCAGGGAATCCAGACAGCGGTAGAATCAACATGTACACGTGTGAAAGGGCATAATGTTTAATCATTAATAGGATTTCCACACTTTAAGCCAATGTGGGGAAGTACTGTGCATTTATGAATAAGTATACCACATGGTACTATATGGCTTGATAATTGTGTGGGAACAAACACCCATTTCAAGTTGGCATGGACATTAAAACTGTATATTTCCAGCGATATTCAATTATTAAAGGTAATAAAAGTGAATGCTGGAACATAAGTACTATTTAATAATTACAAGGCCAAATTATTTCACTTCCCTCAAAAAGGTTACTGTTATTTTATAGCATATAATGCAGAGAAATGTTAATTAGAGGTCAAAGAACTATACATTTTAATTAGCTGCTGCTGACTTCATTGTTTGCAGTACTTCTGACATCTTATTATCACTCCTATTTTAATACTCAAGTTACTTGCTACTAGCATACAGTACAGTGGTGTAAATGATGTACAAAGCATGCCATCAGCTATTTTAAGATAAAACTAAATGTCCCCAAGTACTGCACTTCCATAAACAATATATCAACTCACAGTAATTACAGTATAAATATAGACAGATGGATATAACTGACCTCATTATCCCTTACAAGTACAATTACATGCTGTAAGTTAGTTACAGAATCTATTACAAGAATAAGGGAGGAACAGTTTAGACATCTTGCTCAAGAAGTTAGGCCTTGCATGTTGAGGATTGAACCAATAGACCACTCTACCCAAAAACTGGCCCTCAACCTGAAATATACACCTTGACGGCATGTGGTCCTATGGTGATGTCACAAATTATATCATATGAACCAATCGTAAAGAAGATGTGTCACTTGCCCAGTCCAACAGGTGTGAGATGTGACCAAACAGTGCCTGTGCACACACCCAACAAAGCGATCCAAGAGCTCTAATAAACCATAAGCCTTCCCTCAACCACCTGTCTGTCTCTGCAGCCTCTTTAGAGGAGTGAGACAAAGTGTTTAATGGCACGGATATTAACCTGACTGAAAACATCTTGTTTAAACAAGCTAATCTACTAATATGGGAGCGGACTTTGCTCGTTCGGTGCCTGGTGTTAACCTGCCATCTCTCTAAAAAGGTCAGGGCATGATGCGATACCCACACATAAACACACACACACACACACACACACACCCTCTGCAACTCTTTCTGGAGCTTGGCTTTGCGCCAGCTAGCCCGCAAGCTAATTAATCCAACCTCCTTACAACCGCCAGCCGAGCATGGTATCAGTGCAGGTCATTGGCTGCAGTATAGGGTCAGCACTTCTCAAGCAGCAACAATACTGTGCGTGAACATCGTGATGTATGTGAACATAACATAGTGATGTGCGTGAACATAACATAGTAATAAGAGGGACATATATGATATTGACGCTATCAAGACGCACTGTAATGTAACATAATCACTAATAATAATAATAATAATCTACTGTAGATGCAGGGGAATGGCACTGTTTCATAAGTTCTCTGTACAAATACACATGTTGAGCTCCTTGGGTTGCTGTTTCACTTCTCATTAAACTCCTCAATGGTATTGTATGCCAAGTGCAACCTAAAATGTATTTATATTTAAATGAGCTGTCAGTTTGTGTTAACAATGCATTGGTAGGTAGGTGTGGCTCATAGCCTAAATCTTGTAAAGTATATTTTGTATGGGTGTACCATAATTAACTATAGATTAAATATGTGTGCTTGTGTTTTATCTACATGGCTCACTGTGTGTGCATGTTAGTGTGTGTAATGATATACTGTGTCTGAGTGTGTGTGTGTGTGTGTGTGTGCTTGATCGCTCTGTTTCAGTATTTTCCGTGCCACTGATCATTCATACAGTATCTACCCCAGCCAACAATATTTTGACTCTTACTCAATACTTCAGGAGAAAATCTATTAAACATTAAGGAGCATATTACTTGAATTGATTGCGTTTCAAATGTAGAAAAAATACCTTTATTGTAATGTGTTATGTTAACAACTTACTGCGACTTAAACAACAGTCTGCACTACCCTTGTAGGATCATGGGCACACATCAACCCCTGACAACTAACTGACAGATGGTCCTATCCTTGGCAATTGGCCTTAGACCAAGTGATAGGCCAAGCACACTGAGAATTAGAAGTTCTACACAGTCCTGACGCCATTAAAAAATAACATAAACAAAGCTGCGAACACCGCTCATATCAACAAAACCGTAGTACTGCACTTTGTATCTATCCCTGCCTTTAATTGTGTGACCTTGCTATCCAAATATCAGGTAGTCAGGTAGTAAGGTGCCAAACTAGATTATTTACAGGTACAGTGGCTGTTACAGTAGTTGGCAGATAGTGGAGACAGTATATCAGCACCGTTTGAATTGAATGTATTGAAAGTGTACTATACGACTATATACTGCTGTCGCTCTGACTTCTGCACAAGGCTTTGTGTTTCACTGTGTGAAGCCTCCATCTGTCACCATTCAACCTTTTCACACGTAATTTTCAATGCTGTCTCGGTCTCAATACATTTCTTACTGCGTTTCCATTCTGGTGAAAGTCAAGCAGACTTTCTGTATGGGTCCAATGGAATGATCAGTCTGCACTGGCATCTACTGATGTTGACAAATCGAATGAAATTACAAAACTGCATTTGTTTGACATGCCTATAATATAATAATAAAAAAATATACATTTACACCCATTATATATATTTTTTACTTTTATGCATTTGAATATGTTGAAAGTACAGTAAATATACTTAAAAGTTATTGTCAGCTATTGCAAGCTAATTGTAAGCTAACACATTGTCAAATTCTCAAAATATCTCCTTGCATTTCACTAGTTTACCTCTCTCTGTGCGTGCTGAAAAAATAACCAGATAGTTCTACACAGTATACTTCTATACACAAATAGGAACATAAACAAAGTGGCAAACACCGCTCACAACATCAAAGATGTAGTACTATGCTTTGCTTCACAATGCATTTCAATGTGTGGGGCAGCGCCGCAGAGGGATATTGTTTTGATTTGAGCTTGAAATTAGCAAGTGTTCTCAAGAATGACTGACCCTGCTTTTAAATGTAAACTAAAAATAGCTTACAATTTGTAGAAGAAAGTTTCTGGTAAAATCTAGGTGACGCATTTCCCCCAGCTGTGCTTGAATTCAAGCCTATTATGGATAAAGCAGGTTACCTCAATAAACACAGGGATTAACTACCATGCAAAACCAGGTCCAACTAAATGCCCCAGGTGGTCACCTTAATGTCTGGCTTATTCTGGGGTCCCTTGATTGCGCTCTTTGCTGCACCTGTGAGAGGTCCATCAGATAATCCTTTGAAAATGTAACTACAGTATACCTTCTTTTGAATACGATGATTCATTTAGGTCCCTTAGAGCCAGTGGTTCTTACATTTTTTAGCTTGTGACCCCCAAACAACTGTTCCAGAGACCTGCGACCCCCACTATCCCCAGAGGTGGTATAGCATAAGAGCCATATTATTATTTGATAGTATTTTAAAATCGGCTAGTAGAAGAATACATCAAAGTAATGTTTAAACTGTACTACTACTAACACATATGGCTAAAATATTTTTAAATGTTATATATATTTCTGAAAGTGGCCCCCTCCTCTGTGTCTCACGACCCACATTTCGAGAGCCACTACAATAGACTATTGTTAGTCCTTTATCAAATATACGTCAAGCAAATCCTTGAAAGGAAATTCAGCTGTTAGAGCAGCATAAAAGAAAGAGAGCGATATAGTGTTAGCTGTAAACACTCCATTGTAGACAACATACACAGTACAATCAAATAATATAATTTACACATACAGTATAAACACACTGTATATTCAGCTGTCTTGCCTGTGGGATGCATTGACTGGACAACGGGTTTTAAAAGTAGACACACTTCCAGCAAACTCACCACAATGCGGGAGGCTTTTGCTTCACGAGCCAGCCTTCTAAGAAAAATACTTCTGCATGTCTGTATATAATGATAAATAAACTGCAAGTGTTTTATGGTTGCGTTGAAGAGGAAGGAAGTCCACATAACATTATATGTTACATGCACAGACACGCACACACTGACAAGGCACTACGCAGCCCTGGGTACCTGGCCTTCTGTAAAACCATTATGCAGGCGTTCTCCCCTCCTGCTGAATGCAGGTGAGGTGCGGGACCTACTTATTACAGCCCAGATGTGCCTGTAATCCATCACTGTCTCTCCCTGCCCCCATTCCACTCTAGAGAATGTCTGGTGCACAGTCCCCAAGAGTGACTGAGTGTGTGTGTGTGTGTACTGTAGATGTGTCTCTCGGTCCTGCAATTATTAAGTCGGTCTATGTATGTGTGTGTGTTTGTGTGTGTACTGTAGGTGTGTCTCTGGGTGCTGCAATTGTTAAGTCGGTCTATGTATGTGTGTGTGTGTGTGTGTGTGCATGTGTGTGCGAGCGGGAGTGCATGCTATACAGTGTTAGCACTTTTTATGACCCCTCTCATAATTTTTCTCGCTGTGTTCCCCTCTCCATACCAGTGGTTTATCTCATGATAATTAAAGCCATAGATGGTATCTGTATTTTATGATGGCAATTTGCATTGCACATCTTCAGTACAGGTTTGCAATGCTCTATAAAACCTGTGTGAATCACATGAATGAGTTGGTGATGTGAGTAAAACAGGTAGGCCTAATGGTAAATATGTAGTCATTATTCACCAGACACCTCTAATATGCTCCTTGTGTTTCTGACCACAGATCGATAGTACAATATAGATGGCTTAAGAATGCTCCATAGCATGTTAGACGGCATTCTAGTTAGTAGTTACATTCTTTTTTCCATTACGCCTGTAGTCTATTCTTGCACTACAAGTTTTTAAGGAGCTCTTAACAGTAGAACAGATCGAAGCACAGTTGTGTCATATCTTTGTGTTTGTGTAACTGCATTTCCTAGCTCTGACACACTGACAAGAAAAGCACTCTTGGTACTGTAAAATGTCACCTGTACCCCTGGTTGCCTTAGTAGCAGCCCAGACCTTCAGACATAAGCATAGCCGTACAGTACACAGTACTGTAGAGTATGTACCTAGCTAACAAGGTTGACAAGCTACTGTACACCTCAGACCCAAAGCAGCAGACATGCACACTACTTGTATACTATTGTTTGCTATTACAAAATACAAATAAACAGTATTACATGACCCGTATTCCTTTAATTAGCGCAACAGAATTAGCTCTGTTAACATTATAGTCGTTCAAACAATTGCCTCCTAGTTCATTGTTTATTCAGCCCTGAGAGCTTTCTTTTATTAAAAAACATTGCATTTTTTGTTGAGGGTATGTGGCCCTTTACCAACTGAACCACTCCAAATCAATACTTACATCTGCCAACAAATTGCCCACAACCCCTGTCTGCGCTAATGAACAACAAGCTGGAATGGAGCAAGAACGGGGATCAATTTCATCCTCTCCCCCATTAAACCCTTTCGGGTCCCGAGCCATGCTCGCCCTGAGAGCGGCATGGGATTCTCGCCTGATTGAGACCCCACCCCCGCCGCTAACTGGCAATATTGGGTTCTGTCGAGGGCAAATGATTTCTGCAAGTAGCCATATACCACCCCCTCTGTTCCCTCTCCCTGACCCCAGCTGTCTGCAAGAGTTGCAGTAATTGCTCAATCAATACAGCCGGTGTCAATTGCGTCACGCCAGCAGAGTGCGAAGAGAAAACAAGAGGCGGGCACAAACCAATAAGCAGCCGCCATCGGTGGTCCGGCTCGGCGGGAGCTAAGCTGTCGCCGGATCAATAGAAATGATGACAGACAGTGGACGATGACAGACCCAGGTGATATCATGTTCCTGCTGCAACCACTGCGGGAGGCGGGATATGTGTGGTTGCTATGGTAGTCTGTGTTGTTACAGATTCTGCTGCCAGCCTCCTTCAAAATCTGATGCTTATGAGAAACGTGGGCGATCTCAGAGGTTACAAGCGTAGCAGCAGTGTGGTGTGTGAAGGGTTAATTAAGGCACTAACACTGTCATCAACAAAAAAGAAAAAAAACAACCTAGCTCTAAATAAAGATTTTCTGGACGTATTTTTTTAAAAACGACATTTTACTATATGCACTTCAATAGTGCCAGGAACAGGCTATGTGATTGGCGCATGCAGCACTTGAGACAATTAGTACAACATTGTTATCATCAAGAGAATCCAAATAAATAACAGGGAACAATTACCTTAACCTCTATAGCAACTGCAGTTCAAATTTAAATGAAATGCATGTTTAATAAACTACATCTGTTTACTACTGTATTTATGCCTCATCTACTGTTGAAATTATTGTGTTGGCTAAACATATTTTACTCAGCTCACCTGAAGGTGAGTCTTTTCGTGTTTAGTTTAAAGTAACTGAGGAGTTTTACAGTAGCGATAAAGTTTCCCAGACTACATTTCTCACAATCCCAGTTGCCTTGTAATCTGCCAGTAGAAAAAATATGTAATTTATATAAGATGTAATATAGGAAGGAGATTTGCTGTTTTGTAATCTGTACAGTATATCAATTAGGTATCGTTGCTTTTTAAACATTGATTCATTAGATTCATGAGCAGATGCAATGGGATTTGGAATAATTATAATTAAATGGCCAATTTGAGCACAAAATATGTAATTTTCATAAGGTATGCATCACAAACACGTGGATAAAATAGAAAACCTCTAAACTGATGGGGATAATAATATGTAGATAATAATAAGTAGATTTCATACAGCAAAAGCTGTAGTTTTTCAATATGAATACGTTTCTTCAATATAACATATATCTGACTACGTGACATGCTATGTATAGCTAACAAAAGTGTTGTTATTATCCCATTACATTACTTTACAACTCCTTTAAACACATTAGAGAACCTGTAGTTGCACATTTCTAAATACAGTCTCACAGTATATGACTGCTTCGGCATTGCTTGTGAGAGAGACCTAAAGAGAAATAACATATTTAAATAACATTTGAGCTGGATTGTCAATAAAGTGCCATCATTTTGGACTAAGGAACGACGGGCAGTGATGCATCCAATGATCCAGCCAGTGTGTTGCATCCATTTGTCAAACACTTGCTGACTGGCTGGCAGACTGCTCATCTGATAGGTCGATGGACTGGCTGGCTGGATTTCCTTTCAGTGTTGAAATGGCCTAAGCTGTAACTGGACTGTTCCAGTGACAGACTCTAAATACTACAGCGATAATACTACCATAATGCCCAAGCAGTACTTCATTAACAATTAATTTCTGCTATTACCTATTTTCTTATCCAACTTGTTCTGTAAAGGGAGCTATTATTAGACTATTGCTCTCAGCTAAATAGTTTCCACTGAGATTATAGTCCTGAAACCCTGTTCACATTAGCATTTTCACAGACACCCTGCTGGCGTCCCAATCAGGGTGTGTTAGTGAGATGACGGTAAAGTTAAGCGTGTTTTGAAATAGTGGTGGAGCTAGATGAGGTGATCAACACAGTTGTAGTAGTGCCGACTGGCTAAAAGATGTCCAATAGTTTATCGTTGAACCGGGCGTCTACGCCCAGAAGGCAACGACTGTTAACACTTGTGAATATGGTCTGGTTACACCAAGCTAAGCTATTGTATGTCCCTCCCATTTCATGTGTGAAACCCAACTGTGAACAGCACAATGTACACATTATATGGTGTATGTATTGGTATGGGTTTATGTGCCTATAATTCAATCCAAAAACAATCCAAGTTGTGGATTTCAGCCATATGTAATTATGCACACATATCAACACTCACAAGCGTGTGTGTCTATTTAAATCTAAGGTAGGATTTACTGAGCAACGTATAGTATATTACAGCATCTACTATAAGGGAGGTGTTTCAGTAGTCATGCCATTTTCTTATGATCTTAAATCTAAATATTGGCTCTTTTATACATCGGACTTAGTCATTGGCGTGCACAATATTTAATACATTTTACTTAATATATAAAGAGATACTGTTTCAGAAAATAAGTAATGTATTTATTAAATGTTTTAAATATTAAAATATATTTATATACAGTATTATGCATTCATGTAGAAAGTGAATGCATAACATGTGCCACAGGGGCAGTCTCCCCTCTTTAAATTGAACTTCATAATGAGAAAAACACAAAATGAGAAAAGTATACAGAACAGAAACATAACTACTTATTTGGAGTACTTTAAAATGGAATACATTCTGACTTAAGGGCTTGTTTTTCTGAAACAATAGAGTAAATATATTTAGAAAAGCACAGCGTGGAAACAGACAAGACGCAAGAAAGCGCTAATGAACTTGCCAAAGCTGCCTTCATTAAAGCTGAGAACATGCTTGTATACATGTATCTGTGTACTCTGTGTTGCTGTGCACTTGAAAGGCCCGTCACATCATCTAAATAAGTACTGGGTCATAATTACTTGTGAGTGAGAATATTATTTCCTCCTTCTTGGTATCCTCCTCCTCCTGGATCTCGTCCTGGTTCTCCTCCTGCTGCAGAAAGCACTTTTCACAGCTGCTAGATGTGTTTCTGCTAGCTCACCTCTTCAGCGAGTGAGAGAGCTCTACGCTCTCCTACACCCCCACTTCAGTCTTAAGCGATCCCACAGGGCTCGCCGCGGTTCAAGCAGAGAGCCAAACACCTGTACTGGCTTGGATGAATGCATACTGTACATACAATACATGCATACACATGCATTACAGACTCAAGCACAGTCCAGGACACTCATACTGTACACACAATACAATACATGCATACACATATATTACAGACTCAAGCACAGTCCAGGACACTCATACTGTACACACAATACAATACATGCATACACAT
>JAODUH010009365.1:40109-57014 GCA_027564835.1 Typhlichthys subterraneus
ATTACAGACTCAAGCACAGTCCAGGACACTCATACTGTACACACAATACAATACATGCATACACATACATTACAGACTCAAGCACAGTCCATGACACTCATACTGTACACACAATACGTTACAGGCATATACACAATACATGCATACACATGCATTACAGACTCAAGCACAGTACAGGACACACTGTACACACAATAAATGCATACACATACTGTATAGGACAGATACGTACAGGCACATATGCAGGCATATACAGTACATCATACAAACAACATCGGACTGGAACATTGTGTGTGTTACTGCATATCATAGAATAATGCTGTATTACTGCACCGTAAGATGGAGACAAATACAAATAGTGGGCTCTCTGCACATCGCTACCGTACCACTCCACTTCATATACAATATGTGCATATCCATTCAACAAACGGGAGTGAAGATAAAAAAAATGTGTGCCTTGTGGGAAAGGGTGGCTATGAAAACCACTAAAATCCTGTAACTGGATTAAAAGACATGTAAACATGTAATAATTATGATTCAATTTAGTGACAGATAGCCTTCAGTCCTGAAATCGCTGTGTTGCTGGGCAACACTTCTGTTACAATACAGTATATGCAATATTTTCTGTTGGCGGGGCCGAATTACAGTAATGACAGAAATGAAAACATGTTGTCTCAAATCAGCGTTACTTGATAGCGTTGAGTATCACACCAGAGGGTTTGCTGTTGCATGGGATACCAACTCGGCTGTGACTATGGTCATTGCTAGTGGTCTCGTGCTTGCCACCATATTAGAGCTGTATTTGTGCGCTATATTGCTTCTTACTGTACAAAAGCTCAGTGCTGGTACATGGTGTTGTTGATATTCTGACAGTGCAGTTTTGATAGTTTGCTTGATGAATGGTGAATGGCACCTGCTTTTGTGTGTGTGTGTGTGTATGTGTGCGCATTGGTGTGTGTGTGTTCATGTGTGTTCGTGTGTGTGTGTGTGCGCATATGTGTGTGTGTTTGTGTGTGTGTGCGTGTGTGTGTGTGTGTGTATTTGTTGGGCTGGGTGCTCCCAGCAGCAGCAAATGTCAGGGGATGTTTGATCCCACTGATCTCCTCATGCTGCTTGGTAGACATGAAGCCAGTCACCCTGTAACACCAGACGTCTGATGTAAAGCTCTCTCTCTCTCTCTCTCTCTCTCTCTCGCTCTCTCTCTCTCAAACACACACACACACTACAAATGTACTGTACCATATACTGTATGATACACACATACACTTACATACACTAAATATATGGTTGGCTATTGAACACACACACAAAACACACACTCACACATACGGGCATTGGGCACGCACACAAGTAAACAGCACAACACACATACAGTAACACTAGGACGCATGTCAAGATACAGTGCACACCCAAGACTATATTACAACTGCATGGTAATGCATATTTTCTCTCTCACTAGCACGCACGCACGAACGCACGCACGCGCTCACGCACAAGGCTCAGCAAAAGCAAACTCCAGAGCCACCCAGCCTGTGTTAACCAAACACTCCACTGGCTTGACTTGATACATCCACTCTCTCTACTCTGTCAACAGTCCGTAAGACTCTCCAATCCATACAGAGAACTTCTTAAACCCACGTCAGCCCATGCTTTTCAATTGAAAAGACACAACAAACCTGCATTCTACATATTTTTCTCTCTTTCTGAAATACATTTTTGACAATGTTTCTTTGTATTGCAGTTGCCATGAAACGATTGCAATAAACATAAATGTCAAGCCTTTGGCTAGTTAATTGCATCTCTAATCTCATGTGTTTCTTATTGCCATGCAGATAATAATGCATTCTGCATTAATCTGTCTTTTGCATAATGAGTGAATGAATGCTAGAATGTGAACCTTGTAATGTAGGATGCCACCACAAGTTTAGCCCCTATTACAGCCCTAAAGCATTGGCTCTGTCCCCACACCCCTAAGCAATCCCTTCACGTTGAGTCAGCCCTGACCGGTTCAAGTCTTATTCAAGGCCATTTCATCCCACCAGTTCCTTTATACCCATAACCCAGCGCCCTTCAGAATCACCGCCGAGCTCCACTGTGCCTCTCCTGCCAAAGCCCAGCCACCAGCCATGGACCCACAGTCTTGCCTAGCCATGCCCAGTCACGTCTTCCAAAAGCACCACCATTCCCCTCTTCCTGCCAAGGCTTTTCAGTTATAGTCCCAGCTCATGCATTCACTGTTTTATTCCCCATGTCTGGCTTTCCATATCCCGGCCTTTTTCCAGAGCTATAATGTGATTCCCAAATTTGAATCACTACTGGTCCTTAGGCTATATAGGCTATGCAACACACTTTGATTATATTTTTAACACAAGTATCATTAACTTGATAGGGATGGGAAATAAATATGTACTGTATGTTTGTTTAAAGTTTATAGCACCTTTAAGTTGTTTAAGATATACTGTTATAGCATTATAGTTTCATTACAATATGTATTTACACCTGGTGTGGGCTTTTTAATCATCCTTTATTATATTTATATTCTTCATTCTTCAACCCACAGCCAATATATGCCACCCATTAATTTCAAGATCAATAAAGTCCATCGTATCTTCTGCTTATTAGGGTTTATAAAGCCTTTATGGTGCTGGTATGTCAGGAGCATAGGCAGCGGCAACTTCTGCCGATTGTAATGATGATAAAACACTGGCCGGCTATCGTAAAGCCGCAGGGACGAAATGAGCTCAGAGGAGGTATATGTTACCCAAGTCGCCGGCTGGGAAATATCACACCTGAGCTGACAAAGGGAAAAAGGAAGACGGAACGAGAGACAGGAGCATGATGGGATCTGAGGCGACGCCCACCCGCATCCTCCTCTAATACGAGGCACAAATGGACCAGCCTCTTATCCCGCCGATGCGCGGAGCGGCCGCACAGCCCTGCCAATACAAGAAGGCCAGCTCATTAGGGCTGCACGCGTACGCAGTGTGCGCACACAGGTACGTACGCATGTAGCCTACAGACATGCACACGCTAAAACGAGCGCACATGCACAAAAACACGCTAAGCCGCACACACATAAATAGGCATATGCTAAACCGAGTATATGCATGCACACGCACAAACAAGATAAGCCAGACATGCACACACGCACACACACACAGAGGTGGCAATCTCATTTATGCTGCTGTTTATTACCATTATCACCAGACGAGAGGAGGCGAGCGGGCATCGCGCCGCGTGTCACTTTGTGACGCCCATCATAAGGCATCCGAGTCTCAGGTGTGTATCGGGCTGTCACTTCAGGCGAGGGCCTGCGGGCGCTCAGCCATACGTTTCTTTTTCTTATTCTTTCCTTTTCCCCGTCGCACTGTTTTTTTTAACCCCAATCTATCTCCATCTGTTTTCTTTTCTCATTTCTGGTTCCCTCCCTTTTCTGTGAGCCCCTCTCATTCGTTCTCCATCTCTTTTTCTTTTTCATTTTCATACCACATCCTTCTCATCTGGTCGCAGCTCCCTCTTCCCATTACGCTGGAGTTTTGTTTACAGATACGTTATACTTCCCCGGCTATAGTTTCTAGAGCTTCAAAGAGGAAACTGCGCTGCTCAAGTATTTAATGATCTTAAAAAAAATACTTTTCCAGCCGTTTAATCAGCCCCTGGTGCATTTTTATCACTCAGGTAAAACATCCAGGGCCTCATTTAAGTGTTGGAGCTTATCAAAATTCAGCTTCTGGGCTCCATTTGGGCACCCATTATTTTGATAGGCAATTACGGCGAGTGATAATTACGTTAATGGACAATTAGGGGAGAATAACTTTATCATGTTGTAATGGGGAGCTCACCGAGTTCTCTTACTCGGCAGCTGTTGGAAAAATAGAAAGCAAAACTGCACCTGTTGACAGTCATACGAAAAGTAGGCCTTTAATTGTGTAAATTATAATATCTTTAAATGTTGAACCTGAAAATGCAGGTCTGTTTGAAGTGTTTACCTAAATATTTGAACTCTAGAAAGTTAAATCTCTTATCTAAAGACAATTTTACTCCCACTCTGTCTGTCTCCCTCTGGTTCATCCCTCCTCTGCCGTCTTCACACTTTTTAGTTCTATCATTCTCCAAGGGTTCAGTCTCTCTCTCTCTCTCTCTCTCTCTCTCTCTCTCTCTCTCTCTCTCTCTCTCTCTCTTCTCCCGTATTCCCATGGGTGCAGGTGCTACTGGATGATGCTGTGCTTTGATTGCTGTGTGGCTGTAGGCGTTCCCACTGTATTCTGGATGCACTGGTAAATATTCCCAGCTGGGGAGAGAGGACCACACAGCCACTTTAGATGATAGCAGGGAAGGAAGGGAGGGATGAAGGAAGAGCATTATGAAACCCATTACTTTATGTGCGCGTGGGTACATGGTGGAGAGGCGGTGCACTTTACTATATGATGCATTCATTATCGCTGAGCTACAGCACATAGCCTGCTCATTCATCACAATGGCATGCTCCTCTAATGTTCATTCTTACTATTTCTTAATTCTGGGGGGTTCTAACGGGGTTTAAGCAATGGAGCACTGCTTTCAAGATCATGACATACAACAACAGCTTGAAAATGAATATATTAGTATAAATAAACATACAGCATGAAGATTAATCAAATATTTATGAAATATGACCCCCAAAAACATATGACCATTACAGTATATAGAATTACTATGATGACTGTAACGCAACACACATTGCCTTTTGTCAGTATTACAGTACATCCAATTTCATATTCATAAAAAGCCAACTTGATTGACCACCTATATTATAATAATAAAATGTGTCCATAGCATGGAGCACAGTATGTTACTGGTATTTTAAAATTATAATTATGTAGACTCACTAGGAAAGTGAATAATAATAATAATAATAATAATAATACAGTATATACTGTGTGTGTATATATATATATAGATATATAGATATATATATAATGTGTATCATTACAGGTTGCAGCCGGTGGATTTTAAATAGATTTAGCCATAAAATATTTAATATTTGATATTTGATACAGTAGTTCAAATTAGTGAGAGAATGAGAACCCAAAACAATACACATAAAAAAAATAAATGGGCATGATGAACTAACTTCACATGCCAGATGAATTGTCACACCTCCATCCGTACAGTGAAACTATTTGTAAAGGGCAAGTACTTTCAAAAAAATACTTCATTACTCCAATCAACTGGCAGTTGGATTAATCATCTGGTCGGGAAACCTAAACCACGCCCGTACAGCTATCAACACGATGCTGATTGGTACGTTCAGTTGCTACTTGGATACATTCAATATGATTTCGAGGCTTTTCAGACGGATTCTCACGGCGATATCAAACTGAAGCTGATCTCACGAGGTTAATGATGAATATGTGTGTTTGTGTAACATATAACTGAAGACAAGAGGGAAACCTTGATGGTGTGATGTGCGTAATGATGTGCGCATGGCTACAGATACAGTACATACCAAGACCCATAAGCTAAAGGCACACACGCACACACACGCACGCACATACACACACACACACACACACACACATAAACAGTAAAAACAAAATTACACTACACAGAGCCATCTCATAAACGTGTTTCCAACTTTCCATTCTTCGATAACGTGATTAGAGTCTATTAATTAGGCTATGAAATAGCCTTCTATGATTAATAATTTGAAACCCTCTCCTACATTATTTGAGATGTGTGATTATAAATTGGGTACAAATGAAGCAATGAGAAAATGACATCTTTCTTATTATTAAAGGATGATAATGTAATGCTTTTTACAAAATGTTAGGGTTTAACTTTTCATCTCAGTGGCAGTATTTAAAGGTTTATCCATCCATCCATCTTCATTCGCTTATCCGAAATCGGATCACGGGGGCAGCAGCTCCAGCAGGGGACCCCAAACTTCTCTTTCCCGAGCCACATTATCCTGCTCTGACTGGGGGATCCCGAAGCGTTCCCAGGACAATGCTGGGATATAATCTCTCCACCTAGTCCCGGGTCTTGCCCAAGGCCTCCTCCCAACTGGACGTGTCTGGAACATCTCTCTAGGGAGGTGTCCAGTGGGCATCCTTACCAGATGCCTGTACCACCTCAACAACTAGAGCTGCTGCTCCTTTTGATGCAAAGGAGCAGCAGCTCTACTCTGAGTAGAACAATACCATGAGGTACTTGAACTCCTTCACTTGGGGTAAGGACTCATTCCCTACCCGGAGTAGACACTCCATTGGTTTCCTGCTGAGAACCATGGACTAATCCTCATCAGCTTCCTATCACTTTTAGAATAAATTTTAAAATCTTGGTCATTACATAGTCTTTTTGTTTTATATTATATTGTACTTTTATTTTGTACGGTTTAGGATTTTAATTGTTTGCATTGCTTTTACTGTACAGCACTTTGTGACCTTTGTCTGTGAAAGATGCTCTATAAATAAACTTTACTTACTTACTTACTTCCTCATCCCACCAGCCTCACACTCAGCTGTGAACCGATCCAGTGAGTGCTGGAGGTCACGGACCGAAGATGCCATCAGGACCACATCATCTGCAAAAAGCAGCGATGAGATACACAGGCCACCGAACCGCAACCTCTCCCCACCATGCCTCGATATCCTGTCTATGAATATCACAAACAGGATTGGTGACAAAACACAACCCTGGCGGAGACCAACTCCCACCTGAAACGAGTCAGACTAACTGCAGAGAATCCGTACACAGCTCTCGCTTTGGACATACAGGGATTGGATTGCCCTTAAAAGGTACCCCCTCACTCTATACTCCTGCAGCACCTCCTACAGTATCTCCTGGGGGAACCGGTCATACGCCTTCTCTAGATCCACAAAGCACTAGACCAGAAGGGCATACTCTCAGGCCCCCTCCAGGATCCTTGCAACACTAAAGAGGAATCCACATTGTTGTTCTTCAATCTCAGGTTTGACAATCAGCCTAACCCTCCTCTCCAGCACCTTAGAGTATACTTTACCAGGGAGGCTGAGTAGTGTGATACCCCTGTTATTGGTACACACTCTCTGGTCCCCCTTTTTTGAAGAGGGGATCCACCACCCCAGTCTGCCACTCCTTTGGCACTGTTCCCGACTTCCACATTATGTTGAAGAGGCGTGTCATCCTAGACATCCCCTCCACATCCAAAGATTTTAGTATTTCTGGATGGAGCTTATCAATCCCCGGGGCTTTGCCACTCAGTGACCTCCTACAGGACCACATTCACGGATTCCTGGAGAGGAAGGCAGAATACTCAGAACTGCTGTTTGGTGCATATGCACTGACAACAGTCAGAGCTTCCCTTCCCCACAACCTGCAGGTGCAGGGAGGCGACCCTCTCGTCTACCGGGGTAAACTACAACCTAGCGGCGTTCAGACGGGGGCTTGGTAGTATCACCACACCCGCCTGGCGCCTCACACTCTGGGCCGTTCCAGAGTAAAATAAAGTCCATCCTCTATCCAGGAGAACGGTTCCAGAACCAAGACTGTGCGTAGAGGTAAGCCTCACCAGATCTAATAAGTAGACCTCCACCTCCCGTACAAGTTCTGTCTCCTTCCCTCACAGTGAGATGACGTTCCAGGTCCCCAGAGCCAACCTCTGCTGCCCGGATCTAAATAGCCCTGCCCTAGAGTATGATTAATCCATTCATTTTTGCCAGTAAAAAAATTAAGAATATGATCATAAAATGTACTTTTTCATATGGTGATCACGTCACCGGCATGACACCGGTGCCAGTATGTAAAGTTGGCAGCGGAATGTGAAAATGGTCTACTGACTTCAGGGTTTGCTGAATTGATATTTAAGGACAACATTTAGGTATTATTTGATGACGGGACACGCTTACATTCATACATGCCATGAGCGTACACACCGCATTACATAATACATTGTTTATGGAAACAGTTGATATCAACTATCAAGTTGATTGTATTAAAACAAGTTTGTTTCTAAAAATATATTTGTATATCCATTCCAGAGTGAATTTAATATAACTCTCTATCATACTAAAATATGTGTCCATTTTATTTCTCTCTGGTATCAACATGTTGTGACTAATTCTGAGTTCTGATGTAACGTTGTAACGTATGGCAAGCCGTTGCCATATAACACACCATAACGTGTGGTGTGTGTATTTTTTTGGGATAATACCACGACATTGGAATAATTGTTTTCACGGTACAGTATTGCAGAGATAAAAAAGATTAACACAAAAAAACAAAATGAAATAAAATGGTTCTGATTCATCTGAATATTGGTAGGGACAATTTACTGTTCTTTTGAAATTGGTAGGGACAGGTCCCTAGCATCCCCTACCTAAAAAACGCCTATGCATTCAGCATCATTTGTAAAATTACAATTTGTGATATTCTATTGCCAATTTATATTGTCATATAGGCCTATTGTATACTGTCTAGAGGACTCATTGCAGAAGTCTGTGAAGTCTTAAGTTGGTTCATTGATTTAAGTTTTATCAACACAAATCAAATCAAACAAATCTAAAATTTGGCAAAATGTATATTCTGTTTAATATTCAAATATATGCACATCCACAATCTTGTCCAGGACTGGCTAGTTGCCAAGTTAAATCCAAAGGGAAGGCATTTGATTAGCATGAATGAATAATGTACTGTATGTACGTGACCAAACTCATAACATCAGCATTTAGTTTACAGGGTTTGAAATTAAGAGATACTGTAGCATTTCAGTTAATTGGTTTCACAGTACAGTATCACTAACCTTGTCATGTTTCTGAAGAACATAAAATATGTATTTTAAAATAATATGTAAAACATGTCTCCAGTATTTGTAACCATTTCATTCAACACCACAGCCTTTTTTTCCCATGCAGAAAAAATAGCACCTTGTTATAGTCACAAAGAAATGTCCCCTGGACACCTTGTACACAAGAGAGGGTCAGAGCTGTCATTTCTGACAGCTCATTAACTTGGAAATCCTGACTTGCCACACAGGCAGATACGTGTGCAGCCATATATGACACACCTGTACGTCTTGTTATCAGTAAAGTGATCTACAGTGGACATTGATTGTTGCTATGAAATCTGAATGTGTCTATCCTTTTCTTAGAGTAACTTACTTTCCCTGCATGCTATAGTCACTCACTTTCCTTACAGTACATACAGTACACTGCCATCGGCATCTGAAACTGATTTTAGGTTCACGTAGGAAGGCTAAATAAAAACAAATGTATCATGTATATATTTATGTATCGTGTTTAAGATAATAACCGTCAACAACCCAACTTTATTAACATAATTGAATCTTTAGTTTAATTTAAGCTGTTCTGTCGCATTTGGGAGAGCGCACACTTCCGCACCAGCTTCACGCATATACTGTTAAGTTCATAAGTGTAGTGAAACAGAGAAATAATGTGTTTTTTGGACTATACAAGCCCTTGGCTCAGGAGGTGTCACTCACACATATTATTACAAGTTGTCTCCTTTTACCAGTGTCATTTCAACTGATGGGGCACTGTCTTGATTTACCACTTTAAAATGAGCCAGTAAGACACACTCTCTCACACACACACACACCATTGTCACATCATTGTCACATGTCCCAAATGCCTTCACCTTTGAAAAAGTATTGCATCAAACAGTCTGTCCTGAAACAAGCCACCAAGGAGAATAAAGTGTGATGATGTTCGATTTTCACTCTCTTTAACAGCCAGCTAGACGTCATAATAACAGTGTAGAATGGGTTTATTTTGGACCCCAACATAAAAAACACATTAAAAAAAAAGATAAAGGTACTACAGTATTAATCCAAAATTGAGTTTTTACTGTGCAGTGTGGCTTTACCACAGCATGCTGCCATTAAGTTTATATTACCGTCAACCATTTGTAGACACTTTATATTCTACTTTTATGTGGCAGTGGGCTATCTGCGTTGGGCCCCAAGCAGCAGCTCCTGGGTGTTTACATTAGTCATGTGCAAACTGTGAGTAATTTAATGATTTTGAACATTTTGGTTTTTGGTTCAAAGGATTGAGGATTCAGAGGGTTGAAGTCACGATCATCACCGGAAAGCATGGCTTTATATCTACCAATAGAATAGTTATTTTATGAACCACTGCTGATCAAAATTAATACATCTTTCCTGACCAGACCAAAATAAACAAGGTTCAAATTAAATGCTTTGAAACTACATGGGGGGGAGCTGTCACTGTTCCGCTTACAACAGAGACTGAGGGATTTATCCAACAGCAGCATGGCTTTATGAGCCAGGAGCGGCCTTTAGTAGGCACACAGCCATGTTTTATATCACACAGCTACCACTCCCTTCCTCCTCTGGCTCTGGAAGAACTGGCACGTGTTCAAGGACACTGGTACCAATTCTGGCATGGTCTAATATACATACCCCCCTCCCTACACACACAGGGATAGAGTTGATGGTCTGTGACATATTTTTTCATCACTAGATTCGAAAGGAATTCAATTGTAGCAGAATTAACATTCTGGTGTAGTCATATACTGTACATATACCACTCATCCCGGGAGCTACGGACTTTTGCGTCCTCGTAGTGATGGTGGTACCAGCCGAGGTGGTATAGATCGAAGCACTCATGGTTAAATCAATTCTACTGTAAACAATAAATCAATGTTTAAAAACATCACACTTATGGCTAAGGACACTCATGAGCTTATATGTTTATCGGCTTATTTGAATTGGATTTTAATTGCTTCAGGTCGAACACTGTCACTCTCTAAGGATGGTGTGTGTCTGCCAATGGAGCCACTAGCTGTTTCTGTATACTCTCAGGTGCAAAGCCGAATGTAAGATTTATGACACAAGTAGGTTGGTGGCAGCATCTCAGTGGAATTGAACTGAAACTTCAATGCCCTTGAGGGATAAAACATAAACAATTCTGGACTAATTATGTTCAGCTATTAAAAATAACATTGGATATCAATAGGAGTCATGCCAGATGCACATGAAATTACAAAAGTAACATTATGGGTGTCATTATCCACAACAAATCCTTATGCAGCAGTTTAAAAAAGATATGACATACAAAATACTGTAATTTTCTTATACAGTCAATTTTCAACTTCCACAAAAAAAAAGCAGTTCCACTACAAACAGGGTTTGGTACAGTAGGTTACTTTTTAAATGTAATCTGTTACCAGACTAAATTAATAAGCAGTAACATAATTTTTGGATTACTTAAATTTAGTAACATTATCTGATTACTTTCTATTACTTTTAGAAAGTGTCCTCAGGACTAGTTTTAAAACAGGGGTGATCGTGCTTTTGGTACAGTGGCCCCTAGGCTCTGGAACTCTCTCCCGCTATAGCCTATAGAACCTTGGAGTCTGTGGACACTTTGAAAAAACATCTAAAGACACATCTTTTTTAACAAGCCTTTTATTAGTATTGTCATTATCCTCAGCTGCCCCGCACTCATTGGCCCATTGGAAGGATCGATGGGCTGAACACCAGTGCTGATGGTTGTATCAGGTCTGCTAAAGTCATAGACTTACCTGCCCCCAGTGGCTCGCCTTGTCCAACTACCAGCTATTCCAGATGACCCAGAACTGGATGCCTCTGCAGCGTCTTAGGGAATTTGTGGAAACTACATAATAGCTATGCTATTTTGGGGACAACTGTCCTAAATTCCCTATTTTACTTTACAACTCAACGAGGCAATTTACACCCGTATCAATGATCTACCTACTGTAGATCACTCCTGCAGTCTATAGTTATTTGATCAGGCATTGTTTTGGCCAGCTATATTTCAGTGGGGTTCTACTGCCATGAGTGAGACTGCAGAAGTGATCTAGGTAGATCATTGATACGGGTATAAATTGCCTCATGCGTCCGTGAATAATATACCCTACATACATACATGTGCATAAGACACATAGCCATACCATCATAGATACAACTATCTGTATCTGTACGGACCTGTAACCTTGGCTAGTACCATATATTCCTTCATATAAAGTCTTTGCTCTATTTAATGTCCTTGTTCTATGGAGTATTTTAATGTGTATTGCATCTTTTTATGTTTTATTGCAATTTTCTATGTGTCTATGTTGTTGACATTGCATTATACTGTGAAGTGACTGCTGTCTGTGAAAGGTGATTTACAAATACATTTTACTTACTTACTTAACATTTTCATATTATATAGTATTCCAGGTATATGCTAAATTAAGAGTTTCTCAGATTTTTTATAATTATTAAACTTTTATATTGTTTTACTTGGAATATATATATAATGTATTTTTAGATTTGCATTCATAAAACTTTTGTGTTCATGTTAATCTCTTTACTTTTACAGTGTATCTACACAGTATGTATCGTTACATTTTATTAAAGAATCGTAACATTAGTCATTTTAAAAGGGTACATTTAGTCAGCAAGTCCAGTTACAGTTCATTTCTATCCTGTTTGGTGGTAGACAAGTAAAGCACTGTCAGGCTCAGCCTTTAAATCCTACTTGGCGTGTAGACACAATGTTACCATTACAGTTGCCATAAGGTCTGTCATGATTCTAGTTTTTGATGTGAAAATTATGTTTTTCTGACAGTCAATACACTGTGTGTACTGACTGTTATTGTCTCAAAGTATTCTAATGTAAAACAAATGTTGAAAGAATTCAGGTTAATTCACATTTAAAAGTTGCCAAGTGTTTACACTTGTGTGGTCTCTTAAGTGGTCTCTTAATGCATGTTTACAATTGATAAAGGCGTGCCATACACGGCCTTAGACTTTTGCCCTTGCCAGGTCCCCAATGATGTCTCTTGTCTAACCACTTTTTGTGTATCCTCTCCTCTCCTTGTAAACCGTGTGAGGATGTGTAGCCAAATGGGCCCTATTGGCTGTCTCTTGGGAGGATCAGCTTGCTAAGTAGTAAACCTGTGTTCTGTCAGGTGTCATTAAGGAGCTCTGGGCACCCGAGGGAAGCTGTCAGGTCTGGGAGTAATGGACGTCTTCGCCACTGATTGCTAACAGGGATGGAGTAAGCACAAACAGCAAATTAGAACAGACATCTCAATGGAGGCAAAGAATCAGCCACAGCTGGTCGCACAAGTTAGATGTAGGGGAGGCAGGCTAGGAATGTTAGAGAGAGAGAGAGAGAGAGAGAGAGAGAGAGAGAGAGAGAGAGAGAGAGATAGAGAGAGAGAGATGGAAAAAAGGGAGATGTAGAAAATGACCTCCCAAGCCAAAATACAGTGTGCCTTCTTTCTTATTGATACAGGACTTACTCATTTCTGTATCATGAAAAATGAATCCATGGCTTGAGTGTATTATATTTTATCCATTAAGTAGTTCTGCTTTTATTGGGGGTGAACTGCCATACTCATAGCAGTCTGAGGTACATTATAGAGAAAACTATTTAGCTATCTTGCACACATTTTCTTCTTTGACAGCTGAGTAGGAATTTGCTCAGTAGGCTCACACAAATATAGAGAGAAAGCAAATAAAGGGGAAAATATCACAACGGAGTATTATGTGGTCTCTAAGATGACAGACTGTGAGGATTCAATAGATGGCAAGTGGGAGAATATTATGCACGGTGCCATCAATGTTGCATGGGGCAACTGCTTTCTCAGACTGAAGCATCAAACACACAGTACGCAGTCGAAGAAGCGAGCGGTTTTCAGCTGTATAGGAGCAATGGCAGAAAGCAACGAGATAACATCCAGGGACATCGTCGCTAGGCGTTGCTAGGCGTCACTCAGCGGCAGCGGGGACACGGCGAATGCGAGAGCTGACATTATGAAATGGATTAGATTTGAGCCCAATTAAAAATGAATTGGCTCAAATGAGCGCTGACCCCCGCCAAATTGCGTGCCGGTGTTCTCATTAAGCTGGATCCTTGCTCTGGCGGGGTGGGGGGGGTTATACAGAGGCGTGCCCTGACACTGTCAAGAAGAAGGAGGAAAGCCTTCGGCCTGCGTGTGAGTGCGTGCGCGTGAAAATGTCATCAGAGAGAGGAGCGCCAATAGATAGAAGTTCTATGGCAACATGGTGCCTTGGTGCCATCTGGCTGTGATTGGGCTCTAATCAACCCCTAAACACACACACACACACACACACAAACACACACACAACTTCTTTCCTCCTCTATCTGTCCTACAGACGGTACACGCTCTTGCTCCCTCTGTCTTGCTCATATAATTTCCTGAATGATGAGCAAGAATATTACAAGCCCAGCTATTATCATGCACGTCTGCCTGATTCTTCCGGACGGTTTTTTATTATAAAATATTTGTATACCCATTGTGATATTCATTTAATATTGCGTTCTATTATGACTCAAGAAAATACACGGTAATGATATGTCCAAATATATTCTGTGTCTTTAATAATGGATTTTGCAGCTGTATATCTACCTGTAAGCTGTAGACAGAGGGTCCAACGGACGGCACTTCCACATTTAATTTTTGGAAGGGGAGAGAGGAGGGACATTTCACCCTTCATGCATACCAGAATGACACAGCGTTCCATGTAAGTCAATGGTGATGTCCACGGATTTCACCATAATATTGCCCATTATTTCTCTCTGGGGGCAATATTGGGTAGTTGGAGTATTACATTATAAATTCTCAAGTACCTATGATCAATCGGTATTTCTGCAGCAACGGTTTTCAGGTACGTTTTCTTTGTTTAAAGCCATGCATGGTAAATTTATCTGTCTGGGCGTTGCCTACATCAGCCTCCGCAGCAAAATGCCATGAGTGACATGCAAACTTAAAGGTATAGTCAGCTATTGCAATCCAGTGATAAGCTAATAGACATATTGTCAAATACTCCTCGCATTTTGCTAGCTTACTGTTCTCTATGCGTGTTGAAAAATGAATCTTATGAATCCTAGCTCCGTAAATAGGAGCAGAAATAGGAGCATAAACAAAGTGGCAAACACCACCGCCGACAACAACAAAGCCGTAGCACTACCAATGTGTTTCAATGTGCGGAGGAATATTGTTTTGATGTGAGCTTGAAGTTAGCAAGCATTCTTGAGGATGACTGACGCTGCCTTTAAGTGACCGAAGCGTTCCATTTGTGCTTCCAATTAAATGCACCATCTTGTTATTTTTCCAGTATCTTTGGTGGACATATCCATAATCTTTAATGTACAGCATAAACAGCGCACATACATGTAGAGCGTGTACTGTAGATGAACCTGGTGGGCTGTCCCTCCTATGCCATGCCGTCTTCATTCCCCTCTAATTGTTCCAGGTCTGTACGGCTCTCCTCGTTTTATAAGCCACACCATCTCACTCTGAATCGTGACCAATTAGCTGTCAGCCATCTCAGCAAATTCTGTTTGCTGGTGTGGTCTTTCTTACAGACTACATCTGTGTTTTCCATGGTGACCAGGGCTGACACATACACACACGCACACCACACACACACACACACACACGCACACGCACACAAACACACACGCACACACACCCTTCCCCCCAGTGTCCATTGGGAGCCCTCTTAATGCACTCCCAAGGTTGTGCGCCCTCTAAGTAGCACAGAGTTACGACAGACCCTGACAGCATCATTGGTTCAACGCAACCCAAACAAGATGGCCACTGCCCGGGGATGCATTGCGCTATTAAGAATGGATGGATCGATAAATAAGGGCACCCAGACCCTGGCAGCTTCTATGCTAACTCCTATATGAGATTGAGTGGGTGTGGATGAGATGAAAGGACAAGAAAGGATATGCTGAAATAAAAATGAAGAGAAATAAAAATTACGGGATGGAGTACATGTTTGGTACTGTAGCCTACACCTGGGTAACCAGGACACTGAACAGTGGGGGAACACAGAAAGGCCCTGAGATGACAGTGGCGTACAGTTTAAGAAATTGCGTTTCAAGTAACATCATGAACTTCACTTTGCTTCCCAACAGATGCATACAGCTTGTTGCATGTAGTGTGTGTCTCTGTGGAATGTGCTTGTGTTTTTGGCCTGTTGCCTGTGTATATGTGCATACCATACTGTATGTGTGAGTATGTTATATACTATATGTTTGTCTTGACCACAATCATGTCTTTTCCTTTTTTTTTTTTTAATCTAGCGGCAGCCCCATCCTCTGCCCCCCTCTCAGACGCCGACCCCTCTGACGATCCCTTCAGAGGTGGGGTGTCAGAAACTAGTACTGCTGGCGGTGACCCCTGGGGTGCACGTGGCAGCACAGGTAACGTTCTGTCTAGAGCAATGTTGTCACACCTATCATACCTTTCTTGACAGGTGATGACGGGTGATGACAGTGAGGCCAAATGGTTCACTTTCTACTTTATCATTAATTCAATTGTTTATTTAGTTAATAGATTAATCCTGTCATTAATTCCTTGGTTTATTTGATTAATAGATTCACCTCGTGCTGAGAATACAGTGCTAAACCATGTTTTAAATTAACCCTAAAAAGAAAAAACAAGATCTGCACTGGTGCAGATTTTGCATGTTTATATATTTTTTTTTTTTATAAAATGGGATGGTTGCTAATTCACACAGGTATTACCCACATAGCATTACATATATATTGGTTTTGGCATGAACAAAATACTCATAATGTACACAAATGCTTAGATGAAGTAAGCAGGGGAGAGGCCTAGTGAACCTGTAGGGCACAAGGGCGCAAGTCTTTTGTTTAGCGTTGCTTATACTGGCTGATCAATACAGATTTTTTTTTTTTTTTTTTTTTTGACCAAGACAAAACATAACATCAACAACTTAAACCTCTGTGCATCACAGTCTAATTTAGCTCAATTGCTGCCAGCGTATAACGGCGACAGATGGAGAGGCTGGGCAGCTCCTCAGACCAGGTGGGAATATGGGTGGTGTCTTCTCACCCAGTTCCAGCGTGTTCGTTTATGGAGTTGAAGTAGGAGGAGACACTGTGTCCAAGT